>WOXC01006956.1:0-290000 GCA_011680675.1 Gymnobelideus leadbeateri
TATATGAAAAGTTTAGAGTGAGAGAATGGGGATGATAGAATGATCAACTGAAAATGACAGGATCAGGGATCAATGAAGCATTAGAAAGTTATCTCTCATAAAGTGGAAGTCACTTCTAAATCAGAGACATGAGTGATGGAGAAAGAATAATGCTTTCAGTTAAGAAGGAGAGAAGGACCTTTTATCCTATGGTTTCACACTTTCTTACCCTTTCCTCACTTCTCCTGAATTTAAATTTGTTGTTAAACTTTTTAGTTCTGTTTTTTTCCAACCCAGAGATCAGTCTCTTTTCCTGAGAAAACATGCATAAAAGAGCTGAGTAATTCCTCCTCTCCCCTGTTATCCTTTTCTCATCCTCCCCAAGCAGGGGTCCTATCTCTTCTCTGATCTTCTCCTTGCCTTTATAATGCCTAAGGAAATAAAGCTTTTTTTGTTGCCTTTAGCATCATTGCCATTTAACCTTAATCTTCTAACAAGTTATTGTCAAGGTTCTGTTCTTTCTTGCATAGCTGCCTTGGTTTCTGTCTTTTGTATAGATGTTTTAAAAAGCTTAGTTTTTCAATGAACTATTTGTGAAATACACCCATCTCTGAAGAGACTCCCTTTTTTCTTCTTTTCACAATCAACTCAAACTTTATCACAATAATAGTCTTCTTGAGACCTATATAACCCTTTTTGAGTTGATTTCCTTTTTCATGTTATCAGTGTATTCTACTCACTTTTCCTGTCTCTGAACTTCTTGAGATTACACATACACATACACACATTTAAGATCATGCCCTATATATTCTGAGAGAATAAAAGAAAACATACTGGAAAATGCTTAGACCTACAATTGGCATTTCTGAATTTGTTTAGTTCCTCATTTATCCCTCAAGTCTGCAGATAAGGAAAATAGCTAATATTTTGCTCACAGTGAATAAGTAAAAAATAGCTGACCTATGGAGATGGAAAAGGAGGAGGTGGGGCCATTTTACTGGGAGGATGCACAAGCATTTCTATCCATTTGGGAGTTACATTTAGCCAGGATATTAAAGGAGATATAGCAATATAAGCAATATTTTTAAAAAATTTAATTTTTAAGCATTTTAAATTAAAATTAATTAAATAATTAAATTAATTTATTCATTTTTAAATGCATTTACTACAATCCATCATTTTTCAAGTACAGAATAATCATGTGCAATATCATAGATTACTGAAGAAAGATCAAAGGACCTGTGATAGTGAATAGATGATTTTTCTCTGGTGTAGCAGGGAGCTGTGTTGCTAAGTGGACTCTAGAGCAAATAGCCAAGGGAGTAGGTCGTCCCAGAGATCATCCTGTGTGCCTGCAAATCTAAGGTCCAAGTGCATCAGCTCCATTTTGGGAAATAGATTAGCATAACTTTGCCTTTAGGTTTAGCATCTAGTTGGCACAGTGGATAGCGTTTTATGCCTGGAGTCAAGACTCCAAGCATATAACTCTATGAGTTCAAATCCGGCCTCAGAAGCTTACTAGATGTGTAACCCAGGAAAAGTCACTTAACCCTATTTGCCTCCATTTCTTTATCTGTAAAATGAATTGGATAAGGAAATCACCAACCATTCTGGTATCTTTGTCAAGAATGTCCAAATGGGATCATGAATAGTAGGACAGACTGAAGAACCAATAGCAACAATTAGGATATACTTGATAAAGATCAGCAACATGGTTAATAGATTTATTCCCAAATTTCATCATGAAGGTCCCCACATTATTATTAAATGCTCATAAGTAAAAAGTCAACCTATAGTTGGAGATGTCTGAGTCAAGAAAGGGGGAAGTTAGATAAAACTGCAAGTCCTATCTATTTCTAAACTTTGCTTGATGTTTAAAATGCTCTATGTAGAGCACATCTAAAGCATGTACAAGGAATTGGAAGTATTAAACAAGGAGCAAAGAAGTTTTTTTTTTTTATCTGCAGTTACTATGATAAGAAAAAACATTCATTCAGATTGATATAATTCCTTAAGTCCCCATTCTATTCCCAATTCTATGAAAAGTAGATAAATATTTAATGCTAGAAGGACCTAAAAGCTGACAGAATCAGATTTTTATCTGGAAAGGAGCTTATATATCATCTATTCCAACTCCCTCATTTACAGAGGTAGAAACTAAGGCCTGTAGATATGAAGTGATTCATCCAAGGTCACATAGGTAGCTAAATGGAAAAGCCAGGATATGAGGTAGGTGCTCTGATTCTTAAATCAGAACTATACTGCTTGGCTAAAACACATACACATTTATATACATACACACATATTCACTCATATATATATATATATATATATATATATATATATATATATATATATATAATATACACATACATAAATGTGTGTACATATATAAATATATGTGTATATGTATACACACATACTGTTATTGTACTCCAGGAATATACAATTCATCAACTACCTGTTAATTCATTTTAATTTATATTGTGGAAAAAGTTATTGATATGGAGTGAGAAGAGACGGGGTTTGAAATTCTACTCTGAAACAATGTTTTGTTTTGTTTTTTCTTTCTTGCCTTTTGGAGGTAGGGCAGTCAAGGTTAAGTGACTTTCCCAAGGTCACACAGCTAGTAAGTGTTAAGTCTGAGGCCAGATTTGGATTCAAGTACTCCTGACTCCAGGGCTGGTGCTCTATTCACTGTACCACCTAGCTGGCCCAAAACTTATTATTCTTTTTTTTTTTTAATTAATTTATTAGTTTAGTTTCAGTTAACAAGATTCAATTCCATAGTTCCTTGATTTTCAAATTTCCTTTACTTCCCTCCCCCTCCCCTCATGACAGCATATAGTACAGTATAGGGTCTGCAAATGCATTCATATTAGACATTATTCCAATTACAAAGGCATATTGTACTAGGTGGGATGAAAGATGGTGAGGAAGAAGTAAAACCAAACAATGAGAAGAACAAGACCATTTAGTTTGCTTCCATCAGGATTCAGGCTCAGTTCTTTCTAGTTATATCTCTGGATGGCGCATTTCTCACTTTCTTGAGTCATTCGGGATTAACTTATATCACTGCATTGCTGAAAAGAGTCCAGTCTGTCATAGTTGGTCGTCACAGATATGGTATGTCTGTGATTGTATACAAATTTCTTCTGATTGTACTCTTCTCGCTCAGCATCAGTTTGTATAAGTCTCTCCAGGTAATTATGAAATCCGTCACCTCCTCGTTTCTTATAGCACAATAAAATTCCATTGCATTCATATACCACAACTTGTTTAGCCATTCCCCAATTGATGGGCACCCCTTTAGTTTCCAATTCTTTGCAACCACAAAAAGGGCTGCTAAAAATATTTTTGTACATATGGGTCTTCCTCCCACTTCTATGATCTCTTTGGGATATAACCCTAGAAGTGGTATGGCTGGGTCAAAGGGTATGAAATTATTTATACTCCTTTGGGCATAATTCCAGATTGCTCTCCAGAATGGTTGGATAAGTTCACAACTCCACCGGCAATGTATTAGCGAAAACTTATTATTCTTTATGGCCATAAACGAGACATGACCTCTCTTATTCTCAGTTTCATTATCAATGAAATAAGTAAAATAATAGTTGTAGTATCTGTATAATGGGATTGTATCAAATAACATAAATTATGTTAGGTTCTTTGTATAACTAAAGCTCTATAAATGTTAAGTCTTACTATAATTATTTTCAATGGAATATCTATTGAATGACTCCTAGACTTAAGTTTTCTCCTTTTATTTGCTCATCATCAGGGGAATATTATTAACTATTAATAATTATTATTATTAACAATGCAAAATAGGAACACTTTGTAATCAGTGTCCAATATAGCCTTAAGCCAAGCCTTTCCTTCAGGAACAGTGACTCATTTTTCAAAATGAAATCTTGTCAGAAAATTCTGTTCCTTGATCTATTCCCTAAAATGACTCTCTTTGTCTCAATATCCTGTTATTAGCTAGATACTTGTTCAACTCAATTAAACATTCATTAATGTTTTAAATACTCACTACATTCAAAGCATTGTGCTAAGTGCTAAGTGAGACTCAAAAAGTCCTGTCTTGGAGCTTACAAGTTAAAAATTGTGGAGGGAAAAGATTTGATAGACTAATTCATGCAGAGCTGTGGACAACTTAATATATCACTCATCATATTTTGAAATGTGTACAAAGAAATATATTCATGTGGGTACAATTTCAGGGAATGGGGTGGGTTCACTTGGCATCAGAGAATTTTGGGGAAGAAAGGACTTTCTAAAATCTTTGTTACCAGGAAAGTGTCTATTTTGCCTAGGTTTATTTCTAGACATTTAAATCAAAAGAATCAAAACATACAGTCCTCAGACCACTATGGACACAAAACTGTGTGCATCTGAATCAAATAAAGTATACTTGGGAATTATTCCACAAATTAATTAAAAATACAATAGAATATAGATAAAATGACTGTGTGGTTTTCTTAGTTATACAAGACAAGCAGAAATGTTTATGTATAGTTTAATGGCCTCATTTCTATTTGAGATTGATACCATTAATTTAAATGATGATCAAGTGATGAAAAATAAAATAAGGTCATAGATATATAAGATTTTAGAAATGAAGATCTTGAATATTATCTATTCTAAATTCCTTACTTTACAGATACTCAAACTTAGGCTAATAGAATTGAAGTTTCAGTTTACGACATGACTGTGCCAAGCTGCTAGGGTCCTTTGTTCCTAGGCTAATGATTACATATATATATATATATATATATATATATTTATATATATATATGTATATATATATATACATATATATATACATACATGTTTGTGTGTTCTTTTTCCTCAAAACTACTAAAAGTTGTAGATGGTAGTTTGAAACTGTGTAAAACACTACCTACAGAGCAGCTCCCTTTCCGTTTTCCTATGTGGCATTTGCCTTGAGCATTAAAAATTACACAAAGGCTCAAAAATGATAATTTAACCTAACGTGATTAAAAATATGAGTGTTTATGCAAAAGCAGAATCAGATTGAAGAGTCAAAATGTCGGTAAATATAAAACAGGCAATTATGGTGGTCACACTCCAGTGTAAAAAAAATGCCACTGAATTCAGAACAGGCACAAATATACCAAGGGTGTAAAAAACTAATTAGTGGAACAAAGGATCAGAGAACAAATATAAAGCAGTGATAACAAAGCATAAGTATTATGATAAGGGAGTGATAATGCTATGCATAGCATCATGTTTAACTGTTACCTTATGAAATAAGACATTTCCAGCCCCAATGACAACACCAGTGCTCCCAATATACAACCCAGACCAGATGACATTATGAATAAATTCTTTGATATGCAGTAGGGGATGACTTTTTGAGTCAAAAATCTTATTCATATGTAGTACAATTTTCACAAGTCTTCCCTGTATTTGTTGGAGTCTAATATCTTATTTATCCTCAATCCCCCTTCTTTGTATTATGTTTTCTACCTTAGCTAAATAGATCACAATCACACCAATAGGATAACTTATGGAAAATGTAAAAAGGTGACACCCAGTGCTATGCTAAAGGCAGTTGTTAAATTTTCAATGTTTTGACCTTGAAAATATGAAAATGTCACAAAAAGGCTTGCTTTATTGTCATGTTGGTTGTCTAGACTTAAAGTCATGGAGAAATTGTTATTAATGCAGATTAGCCTTAAAAGTATACTCTGCCTACATTTTATTTTTACATTTGTGAGAACAGCCCTGCCTTCATGTGGCTGCAAAGAATAAAGACAACTAGTAAGGACTGATGGAGGTATGAATAGGCAATGATTCTATTTTTAAAAATTATCTGGGAGGTTTAGTATTCTTTAAAGTCAAAGTGAACTAATAGTGGAACCTAGCAAGCAAAAAGACTAACATAATTTCATTCTACATCAAGACAGTCTAGATTGTCTGCATCAAGATAGTGTATCGTTTCCAAAAGGTTCTATAATTATTTTTCTTGACTCCAAAGATCAGATCTAGGAGCAATAGGTAGAAGTTATGTAGGAACAAATTTCTGTTCCACATTAAGTGGAAAACAATCAAAACAAAATGATAACCCAACTTACCAGTGATTGGAGTTATTCCAGAGGATGCTGTCTTGCTTTTGTAATATGCATTCTTGATCAGTGGCAGTCTTCAATCATTGTCAGGGTTATCATAGAACACTTTCTTATTTAGATACAGTTGGACTAGATGGGCACTGAAGTCTACTCTAATTGTGACAATCTTTGATTCTGTAATACCTCTACAGGATAAGTATGGTAACTTATAGATTGGTCTCAAGGTCTCAAGTGTGTGGGCTACCATGCTGTGAAGTTTGCTCCTGTTAGTCACTATACCTAATTCCTATATCAATAAAACAATTACAGAAAATAATTGCTGAGTACCTCTTATGTCATCATCATGGGAAAACAAGAATAGGAGAGGAGAGTTGTTTTCAAAGTACTTATTGTCTACTTGGTTGCCATAATTGTTGCATAGAATAAGAGCTACAAAATTTAAGAAGTTTATTCCTTAATATATTATGTATATTTTGGGGGAGAGGGAGACGAATTTATAATTCCTTTCCTCTAAGGGATTCCCCTGCTTTCACTGTAAAATATCTCAGAAGATGTCAGTAGCTCTGGAAACTTCCTGGTGCTTTATATTTTAAGAGATGAATATTCTGGAAATGCAAATAAATGCTAATTTTTCTACATGAAAAGCATCACAGAGGCCAGAACTATTACTTTCCTACACAGTTTGTCTCTAGCAGAGAGTTGCATGGGTGAACATGTCAGCTGCTCATATGCCATGCATTAGAAAATACCTCATTTTATGAATGTTTTGCTGGTATTTTTCTCTTTTGTCAAGATTAAAAGCCCTGGTTCTGAAGACTGTGATCAATAAAAAGTATTTGCCATATTTGGTCCATGGTAGCATGAAAATAACAATAAATCCTTGACATAAAATTTCCACTTTCAAATCATAAAGCAGTAGAATATATTTTAGTAGGGGGAAGCCAAGGCAATTGGGACTAAATGACTTGCCCAAGGTCACACAGCTCTTAAGTGTCAAGTATCTGAGATTGGATATGAACTCCGGTCCTCCTGACTCCAGGACTGGTTCTTTACTCACTGCCCCACCTAGTTGCCCCTGGAGTAGAATATTTTCAAGGAAAATCCCATTGCCTTAAGTATTTTCCCCCTTTCCTGACCCAAAGATATTTTAAAAAAATAAAATAAGATACAAGAAGATTTGTTTTTGTATTTTGTTTATGCATCAAAGTAATTTCTGAAGATCACTCCTTTTATACACTGAATCCTTATTTCCAACATAGAAAAGCAGTTGAGCAAAAATAATACATATAGCTATGGCATCTGACAATGTCTGCAATATTCTGCCTATATAATTCCCCATCTCTCTGCTGAGAGAATGGAGCTATATTTCATTATCTCTTCAAGCCATTTTCTGAAAAAAATAATAAATATACATGGGGGCTGAAGTTTTTAAATAACCAAAATGGTCCATTAAAACCAGATATTTTTGTTGATGGATTTGAATAACAAAGACAAAAAGAAAAGTTGGGTCTATAGAGAAAAATAACCTTGACTTACCTTTGCTCTAGATCAAATTCATTTTCATGCTAAGCCAGAGAGGATGCTGGGAATATGTAACCACAAATCAAATAGTTGTTTGTAACTTTGATCTTTACCACTCACTGGAACAGGAATAAAAAGGTTTAATTTTAATTTTACTCTGGGAGTGCTTGCTTGCTGTTTGTTAACTGGGAATAATGACAATGATTAGAGAGTAATCAGCTTTTTCCCATCAGGGACAGGTTCAAGCCATTATAACCTAGCTGATTGGATCTGAGGTGGTTTGGTGAAAAGTTGAACCTATAAGCTAGTGTCTAGATTATGTAGGCAAAGTATGCAATAATCACTAGGAGACTGATATGTACAAGCAGAATAATGTGTCCAATAGAGATGTCATGAGACCAGCAGGGCATCACTCTGGCAGAGTATTTGTCTAGCACCGAGACACCACCAGCTCAGTATTGTGCCCAGTTTAGATCCTTGGAGTGCATTGCTCCTTAGGTAAACTATACCTTGAGAGGAGGGTGGCCAGTGAGAAAATATCAAAACAGAATAAAACTTCATAACATTTCACAGAAGCTAGTCCTGGAGTGCCTGAAGTGTGTGTTGTTTCTTCATGGACATGTTCTGGCCCAACATGTGCCCCATGTATGTACCTCTCATGCATGATACTTATGTCTATTTATTTTCCCCACTGACTGAGTGAAACTCTAATGCTCTCAGTTTTATGGGGGAAAGTTCTACTCTGAACTTTCTACTTTTATTTTATTAAATGACTTTGTTTTAAGCTGTATGCTCTGTGACTAGAAATAAATTAGGGAAATATCTTGGTACAAATATGAATACATTGTGAAGAATGGTTTGAGTAGATTTATTCTGGAGGCTCCACATGTAAAGTATGTTGAACAAGATGCTATATAACAAAGGAATAAACAAAAATAAATGAACAAATAAATGAATAGATAGTAAAAAAATTTCTGGATGTGATGCCTACATTTTGTGGTTTAGTCATTTGGCCTTCTTATTATTCCTCATCTTCGAGATTTCATTTCCAGTGCATATGATTTTGTGCTGGCAAATGCCTAGACTATACTGCTTCCTCGTTTCCAATTCTTAGAATCCCTAATTTCTTTCAAGGAAGCTCAAACACCAGCTTCTAAACAAGGCACTTAGAAGATTGTCCAGTTCTAGTGCATTTCCCACCTTCACCCCCCTAGCAAAAAAAGCTGGTATTTAATTTTTATCTATTTTGCACACCTATATATGGCTTTTACAAAAGAATACTAATCTTTTGAAGTCAAGGGCCATTCTAATTTTGTCATTATATCTTTAGTGTCTGTCACTGTTCTTGGTAAATTATAGACAGTAATGAATGTATGTGGGTTGATTGATTTGTACTTAGAGTGTCGGATTTGGAGTTAAGGAGATAAGTTTAAATATCTTGTTAGCTGTGTGACCCCAGGCAAACTATTCCACCTTTATGTTCATTAGACCACTTATTTCAAAGGACTCATTTACTAAATCATAGCCCCTTCTTGATGTTGCTTCTGGATATAAAATATATCTTAACAGGTATATTAATTGGAAAGGGTTTCAATTTTGTATACTTTTCCTTGCTTTTTTTTTTTTTTGAGGGCAATTGGGGTTAAGTAACTTGCCCAAGGTCACACGGCTCGGTTTTTGTTTGTGTGTGCGTTGTGTCTGAGGTCAGATCCGAACTCAGGTCCTTCTGACTCCAAGGCTGACACTCTACTCACTGCGCCACCTAGCCGCCCCATTGTATACTTTTCTTACAGAATTGGTTTAGTGAGGTCTAGGCTTAGTAGTTTGCTGACACACAGAAAAAAGCTTGAGAAGAGGCAGATGAGTACAAATTGCAAGCCAAAATGAGTTATTCTGTATTCAGAAATTCCTTAGTGGGCTGAGGTAGCTTGAGCTGGTATCTCACACGCCTTGCCCAAATGGGAATTTAAACTTAACATCAGCAATTTAACATAATGGAAAAATGGAGGGCAAAGTCATAGAATACAGTTAAAGATTGCTTCTTCCCTACTGTGAGTTAATCAACACCTCTTATAGTGTCAGCTTTCAGTGATTTTTCAAAATTTATTCCTGCCCAGGGCTAATTAATGACCCTCTTCACGATTACTGAGATTCAGATGTGCTCTCCGGAACCACTTGAACTCTCAGTCACAACATAGATTTACCCTTTTCCTACAATATCACATGCAGGCTTCACTCTGCAAAAAAGCAATGATAATGGCCCTCAGGTAGGCAGCTGTTCAGTGAAAGGCAAATGTCTTGCCAGGCTCTGTATGTATAGGACAGTGGCAGTAATTTCTTTCTAAATAGACTCTGTGAGAACTGTAGGATCTCTGCATTTTCTTTTCTAAATCTGTTTCAATATAATAACACCATTTGTTTTAGCACAATCTGAGGTTATTACCAAGTAATAGGAAAAAAATTCAGGAAGTTGTTGTGGAAGGGTGGCAGTGGTCTCTATACAGTGGCAGCTGCTGGTCAGTTGTAAGGCAACCTCTTAAAACTAACATCCTCTTTTAGAAATAAATCGTTCTTTATTTTTATCATTATGATCACTATCATGATTACCATCATCATCATCATTGTTGTCATCATCATCATCGTCATCGTTAATTTGGCCTCCTTGAAGTGCAGGGCCTATTTCAGTTTTGTCTTTGAACTTGATATGATACCTAAGATGTTGTTTTATTTTTTAATGGACCTCTGATAAATAGCTTGCTTACAGTCACACTAAAACTATGATTCAGAGGTCGGCCTTGAACCCAGGCATTTCTGACTCTGAGGCCAGTACTTTATCCACTATGTTATGGGGACTTCATATTATAGATACTTAATGGATGCTTATAGATTAGTCATTGTCATTATCATAACAATGATGATCAACATATATGGTGCTTTAAGGGGAGTAAAGTACTTTCTATCATACCTCTTTGGGTTTTTGTGAGGATCAAATGAAATAACCCTTGTAAAGCACTTAGCACAGTATCTGGCACATAGTCAAAGCCAGATAAATGCTTATTCTCTTCCTTTCATCCTAATAAGTATTACGAAATTGTCATCTTGTTGGGTAAGATTTCTCAACCAGGAATCAAGGGCCTGATGTTTTGCTTTTCTCTTTAAAATTATTCCCAGTGTGTCCTTGGGCATGATTTTTTTTTTTGCTATTTTAAGCCTATTTGCTCATGTGCTCATTGTGATCAATAATACTTGCCCTTCCTCCCTCATAAGGTTGCTGTATAAAGTAGAACTATACAAAACACACAATAAAATTAAATGAAACTGACATAGCACTTGCAATTTATAAGTCCTTGATCTTAAACCTATTAATACCCATTAGACAGAGGTAACATTTCCAGGCCTGTAGCTTTTCTTCTTCTTCTTTTATTTGAATACCCATCATTAATGAATATCAATAAGTTTTGGCTGTTAACAGAAGTTATTTATTGTGGGGAAAAAAGATGTAATTATTGAGCTGTCGATCAGAGGCACATGACTTGTCTGTGGTGGAGTTTATCTGAAACAGGCTCAAGTTAGTAGTCAGTGGTCAATGGGATGCCAATATCTGCAGAGAAAACTCACCAAATAGAAAGTATAATCACCCTGGCCCCTTTTCCAGATTTTAGTGCCCCTTTCCTTGTCATAACATCTTAAGTTTCCTTAACTTTGTGCATGCTGCACCACCCACTCCAAAGATTATAAATTCCTTGAGGACAATTATTTCATATTAATTTTTTATCTCAGATGGAAAGCATAATAAATTTCACAGTCATTTTTTTGAGGAATGAATTCTTCAAGTCAGTTGAGCAGACTTTGGTTAATAAATCACTATTAAGAATATTAGAGTAGAAGGGGCAGAGCCAAGATGGTGGAATAGAAGCACAAACTTGGAGTGAGGTACCAGTCTAATCACTTCCAATACATGTAAAAAATGACTCTAAATAAACTGTAGAGCTGCAGAACCTACAAAGTGACAGAAAGAAACAAATCTCCTGCTGAAGGAAGCCCAGCAGGCCAGCAGGAAGGGTCTATGGCACCAAGATGAGATCCTGGTGCAGGCCTGCGTGAGGCATGCAGTTTTAAAGCCCCAGGGTGACCCTGACCAGTGGTGGCCTCAGCAGACTTCAAGACAGTGAATCATGAGTAGCTGTGGTGGTTTCCAGACATCTGAAGCCATAAACTCCAAAGACAAAGTAAAAGGTCAGTGTGGAACTCTGTTGAAACAGGGGGACTGAAGAGCACTGTCTGGCCTCTGCCCCCAGGCAAGGAGTGGCAGAGGAACTGTGGCCTTGTAGCCACTGAAATGTGGCTGCTTCCAGAGCTGCTGCCCTGCAGATTGTGGGGGACCAAGTGACCATTCAGAGGGTAATCACTCTTGCTTTATCCTGCTTGGATCTGGATCATGGTCTTGGGTGGTGGTTCTGGGGTTTGTAACCAGTGAGCTAGAGCTTGTGGGGGCTGAAGAGAGGGCACCCTCCTAATAGCTCTGGCAGCAGTGAAAATCCTAGCTATTTCGGACATAGCTCTCTTCATACTGGAAGCAGAGAGGCAAAGAGCTCAAAAGCCAAGTAATTGGCTGGCAATATGAGCAAGCAACAGAAGCACAAACAGACCATAAAATTATTTTTTGGGGACAAAAAGGATCAGGGAATGGAGGGGGAGGAAGACAGTGAAGTCAGAATTCCTGCATCAAAAGCCTCCAAGAAAAATATTGATTGGCTACAGGCCATGGAGGAACTCAAGAAGGATTTTGAAAATCAAGTAAGAGAAGTGGAGGAAAAATTAGGAAGAGAAGTGAGAATTATGCAAGAAAACCATGAAAAGCAAGTCAACAGGCTGCTAATGGAGCCCCAAAAATACACTGAAGAAAATAAAACCTTAAAACAATAGACTAACTCAAGTGGCAAAAGAGGCCCAAAAAGGCAGTGAGGAGAAGGATGCCTTTAAAAGACAAACTTTCCAGATGGAAAAAAAAAGGATTTCAAAAACTCACTGAAGAGAATAACTCCTTCAAAATTATATTGGAGCAACTGGAAGCTAATGACATTATGAGAAATCAAGATACTACAAAACAGATCCAAAGAATTGAAAAAATAGAAGGCAATGTGAAATATCTCATTGGAAAAACCACTGACCTGAAAAATAGATCCAAGAGAGAGAATTTAAAAATTATTGGACTACCTGAAAGCCACAATAAAAAAGAGCCTAGACACCATCTTTCAAGAAATTATCAAGCAAAATTGCCCTGATATTCTAGAATCAGGGGGCAAAATATAAATTGAAAGAATTCACTGATTGCCTCTTGAAAAAGATCCCAAAAAGACAACTCCTAGGAATATTATAGCCAAATTCCAGAGCTCCCAGGTCAAGGAGAAAATACTGCAAGCAGTCAGGAAGAAACAATTTGAGTATTATGGAAACACAATCAGGATAACACAAGACCTAGCAGCTTCTACAATAAGGGATCAAAGGGCATGGGAAATGATATTCCAGAGATCAAGAGTTAGGACTAAAACCAAGAATCACCTATCCAGCAAAACTGAGTATAATGTTACAGGGAAAAATATGGTCATTCAATGAAATAGAGGATTTTCAAGCATTCTTGATGAAAAAATCAGAGCTGAACAGAAAATTTGACTTTCAAATACAAAAAGCAAGAGAATGAATAGAAGATTGAGAAAGTAAACAAGAAAAAGAAATCTTGAGGAACTTATTAAAATTGAACAATTTACATTCCTACATGGAAAAACTATAATTGTAACTCATAAGACTTTTCTCAGTATGAGGACAGTTGAAGGGAATATGTATGCATATATATATATATATATATGTATATATGTATATACATATATATACATAATATACATACATATCTATGTATCTATAGGGGTGTATATAAATGTATATGAGTATGGGAATATATATATATATATATATATATATCTCTTCATGTATATGTAGACAGAGGGCACAGGATGAGTTGAATGTGAATGGATGATATCTAAAATAATAAAATTAAGAAGTGAGAGAGGAATTTATTGGGAGAAGGAGAAAGGGAGAGATTGATAAGGGTAAATTATCTCATATAAAAGAGGCAAGAGGAAACTATTACAATGGAGGGGAATAGCAGGAAGGTGAAAGGGAATGGGATGACCTTATTCTTATTGAATTTGGCTTAAGGAGGGAATAACATACATATTCACTTGGCTATCTCCCCCTGCAGGAAAATAGGTGGAAAGGGGATAAGAAGGGGGAAGATAGAAGCTAGGAAAGATTTGGGGAGAGAGTAGTTAGAAGCAAACTTTTTTGAAAAGTGATAAGGTCAAAGGAGAAAATGGAATAAGTGGCGGAGTGGGATAAAGAAGGAGGAAAATATAGTTACTCTTTCACAATATAACTACTATGGAAATGACTTGGGTAACTATACATGTGCAGCCTATATCGAATTGCTTATCTTCACAATGGGGGCTGGTGAAGAGGGAAGAAGAAAAAAAAATCTGGAACCCAAAAAGTTTTAAAAACAAAAGTTTAAAAAGTTGTTTTTTACATGCAATTAGGAAATAAGATATACAGGTACCGGGGTACAGAAACCCATCTTGCCCTACCAGAAAGTTAGGGGGGGTGGACAAGGATATAAGAGAGAACAGATTAGGGGAAGGGGTATTCAGTTGATTTGCTATTTTGGGGTGCGGGGTAGGGGAAAGATGGGGAGAAAAATTTGTAACTCAAAATCTTGTGGAAATGAATGTTGAAAACTAAAAATAAATAAACTAATTAATTAAAATTAAATTTAAAAATAATATTAGAGTGAGGAAGAAGATAACAAGAGAAGGCTTTAAAATTTAGGAGGAATAGCCTATATTTAAATACATTTTATCTTGTACATAGACTCCTGTTCATGACAACTTGTGAGGTACATAACACAAAAATTATGTCCTTTTCTCAGATGAGAAAACCATGGTTCAGAAAGTTATACTGATAATGATCTTGAGCCCAAAACTTCTTCATTCTAAGACTCTTTCTATTTCTCTAAGTTCTTTCTATTATATGGCACTACCCTTTAGGGATAACAGAAATTACAAGATGGAACTGAACCAGCTAACTAGGAAGCTATTACCAACATGCTATGTTTTCAGTGGCATTGGAAATGCATCTGATGTTTTCAGTTCTTTTTCTGAAGATAACTTTCATTTTGTAGAGTCAAAGAAAATATGAGTTGCTTTGGTCAGATAACAAAGTAGCAAATTCTTAACAAGGTGGAAATCTTCTGATATTAAATTACTTTCCTTGGGGGTGAGGAAATTACTCATCACATAAAGGCCATAGATGAAGAGCCCCCAAAATTTAGGAAAAGATAAGAGAAAGACCAGAACAGTATGTGGTTGATTGTTGCATTGATCATGGCTATTGAGTCTTTTAGAATTGTTTATTTTTGTAGTTAATATTATTTTAAATGTTATTTTCCTAGTTCTGCTCTTTTTATCTCACATAATTTCATAAAGATCTTCCAAGGCTTCTCTTAAAACTGTCTTTCTTCAATTCTTATAGACTAATAGATTTAAGTTACATTTTATATATGAAATTTGCTCAGTCATTCCCCAAGTTATAAGAATACCTTTAGTTTCCTGTTCTTTGCCACCAATAAAACTTGCTATAAATATAAAAGTATATACATATATTTACATAAAAAGCCCATTAATTTTTCTTAAAAATATTTTCTTAAAAATAAAATAATAATAAAATAATTGAGATATAGATTTAATATTGGTATCAATTGAATAAAGTGTATGCACAATTGAATAGTTTTTCAGATCATGGTTCCAAAGTGCTATACAGAACAGCTGGATTTATTCATAGTTCTAACAATATTGCATTAACATACCTTTTTTTCCCACAGTCCTTCCAGCATTTGTAATTTTCATTTTTACTAACTTTACAAGTTTGACAGGTATAAGGTAGAACATTTGAGTTGACCTAATTGCATTTCGCTAATTATTAGTGATTTGAAGCATTTTTTTTTCATATGACAATAGATGCTTTGGATTTCTTCCTTTCAGAACTACCAGTTCATTTCGTTGCAGTTAATAAAGTATAAGTTTAATACTTATTTTCTGCATTTCTTGATATTTTTCCTTAATCCTATTACATGGTGATTAAAAAATTAACATGGCAAAAGCTAACTTTTCTAAAATCTAGGACGCCATTTATTTTCTTTTCATCTAATTTTCTTTGGCCTGAAAAGGGGCATATTTGGATGTGTCTACTATTGTGATTTTACTACTTCTATAATTCATCTAAGTTTTTAGAAATTAATTATGCCATTTGATATGTTAATATAAATTTATTTTCAATTATAGCTTTCAACAAATGTAATTTTCCTGCTTCTATTTTTAATTTAAATGTCATTTAGTTGTCTTATGTGGAATCATATTTGCTACCTTTTCTTAACTTTAGTTGAAGCATAAAATAATTTACTCTAGTCATTTATTTTAACCCTGTGCATCTTTATATTTCACATGTGTTTTCTTAAACAATCCTGGTAATTGATGCAACAGTCTTCTGTTTTATGGGTTAAGCCATATCATATACATTTATAGTTACAATTATAAATTGTGTATTTCTCTAGAACATATTACCTTATATTCTTTCTTCTCTTTTCTCTTTTTATTATATACTCTTACTCTTTCCTTATTTACTTTTTTTTTCATATGACCACACACCCTTCTTCCATTATTTTCATAGTGAGAAAGATATCATCAGTGACAGTTATCACTTTTCCATATAGGAATGTAAATAGTTCAATTTTGATAAGTTACTTTTGATTTCTTTTCCCTGATTACCTTCTCAGGCATCTCTTGCTTCTTCTGTCTGGATGTCAAATTTTCTATTCAATTCTGGTTTTTTTCCTCAAGAATGCTTGAAAGTCCTCTATTCCACTGAATGACCATATTTTCCCCTGAAACAAAATACTCAGTTTTGCTGGGTAGGTGACCCTTGGGTTCAGTCCCAGTTCTTTTGCCCTCTGGAATATCATATTCCATGCCCTTCGATCCCTCAGTGTAGAAGCTGACAGGTCCTGGGCTATTCTGATTGTGTTTCCACAATATTGAAATTGTTTCTTCCTGGCTGCTTGTAGTATTTTCTCCTTGATCTGGGGATTCTGGAACCTGGCTATAATATTCCTGGGAGTTTTCTTTTTGGGATCTTTTTCAGGAGGTGATTGGTGGATTCTTTCAACCTCTATTTTGCCCTCTGGATCTAAGACATCAGGGCAATTTTCCTTGAGAATTTCTTGAAGGGTGATTTCTAGGTTCTTTCTTTGATCATGGCTTTCAGGTAGTCCAATAATTTTTAAATTGTCTCTCCTGGATCTATTTTCCAGGTCAGTGGTTTTTCCCATGAGATATTTCACATTGCCTTCTAATCTTTTCGTTTGTTTGGATCTGCTTAACAGCTTCTTGATTTCTCATAAAGTCATTAGCTTCCATTTGCTCCAGTCTAACTCTGAAGGAATGAATCTCCTCAGTGAACTTTTGAGATTCTTTTTCCATCTGGCAAATTCGACTTTTTAAGGCATTCTTCTCCTCATTGCCCTTTTGGGCCTCCTTTGCCATTTGAGCTAGTCTATTTTTTAAGGTGTTGTTTTCCTCAGTCAGGCTGTTGACCTCATTTCATACTTTTCCTGCATCCTTCTCATTTCTCTTTCCAATTTTTCCTCCACTTCTCTTATTTGATTTTTAAAGTCCTTCTTAAGGTCCTCTATGGCCTGCAACCCGCTCATGTTTTCCCCTGGGGCTTTTGGAGCAGGACTTTTTTTTCCTCAAGAATGCTTGAAAGTCCTCTATTCCATTGAATGACCATATTTTCTGCTGAAACCAAATACTCAGTTTTCCTGGGTATGTGACCCTTGGGGTCAGTCCCAGCTTTTTGCCCTCTGGAATAGCATATTCCATGCCTTTTGATCCCTCAGAGTAGAAGCTGCCAGGTCCTGTGCTATTCTGATTGTGTTTCCACAACATTGAAATTGTTTCTTCCTGGCTGCTTGTAGTATTTTCTCCTTGGTCTGGGGATTCTGGAACCTGGTTATAATATTCCTAGGAGTTTTCTTTTGGGGATCTTTTTCAGGAGGTGATCTGTGGATTCTTTCAACCTCTATTTTGCCCTCTGGATCTAAAACATCAGGGCAATTTTCCTTAAGAATTTCTTGAAGGGTGATTTCTAGGTTCTTTCTTTGATCATGGCTTTCGGGTAGTCCAATAATTTTTTAAATTATCTCTCCTGGATCTATTTTCCAGGTCAATGGTTTTTCCCATGAGATATTTCACATTGCCTTCTAATCTTTTCGTTTGTTTGGATCTGCTTAACAGCATCTTGATTTCTCATTAAGTCATTAGCTTCCATTTGCTACAGTCCAACTCTGAAGGAATGAATCTCCTCAGTGAGCTTTTGAGATTCTTTTTCCATCTGGCAAATTTGGCTTTTTAAGGCCTTCTTCTCCTCATTGCCCTTTTGGGCCTCCTTTGCCATTTGAGTTAGTCTTTTTTTTAAGATGTTATTTTCCTCAATCAGGTGGTTGACCCTCATTTCATACTTTTCCCGCATCCTTTTCATTTCTCTTCCCAATTTTTCCTCCACTTTTCTTATTTGATTTGTAAATTCCTTCTTAAGGTCCTCTATGGCCTGTAACCCACTCATAGTTTCCTTTGGGGCTTTTGGAGCAAGATTTCTGACCTCACAGTCCTCCTCCTGTTCCCTGCTTAGATCCCCTTTGCCCCCAAAATAGGAGTCTAAGGTTGCATTTTTCTGTTTATTTTGTTTCCTTTGCCTTGACATGTTGCCACTTAATTACTTGACTTTTGGGCTTGTTGCCACAGTAGTACTCTGCCACCAGACAGGAGAGTTTTCGTCCCGAACGCTGGGGTCTTCACAGCTTTCTGGCAAGCTGTATACCTACCCCAGACCTTCCCCCTAGATCACAGTCCAGATCCAGGGAGGTTAAAGCAAGAGCAATTAACCCCCAAGACTGATTGCTGGATCTCCCTACAGTTCGCAGGCCAGGAGCTGGAGCTGCCACTGAAAGCTACAAAATGGCGTGTCTCCTCAGTGGCATCTAGCCCCCAGGAGAGGAAGGTGACACGTTCCCCAAATACTGGTCCCAAAGTCCATAGGGCACTAACCTCTCACTTTGTCCTAGGCATATCTGAGTTGATAATTATGGAATCACCACAGCTTCTGGTGTTCTGGGGTCCTTCCAACGGGCTGCTGGCCTGGCCACCCTGAGGCTAAAACCGCTCACAGGGACCTGGGCTCAGCTTTCTGATGCGCTGCGCACTGCACTGGTGGCAACCAGGGCACTGCCTGCTCCCAGAGTGCTGTACTGGTCCTTCCTGCAGGGCTGCTGGGCTGTCCTCAGTGGGAGGTTAGCTTCTCCCTGTCGTTCTTTGGGTGCTGGGGCTCCAGAAGTTGTTCAGAGTCCCCTTTTATATAGTTTGGAGGTGATCTGGGGGGAGAGTGCCTTGGAAACACTTTTTTCTACTCCGCCATCTTGGCTCCCCCCCCCCCATCATATAGAATTTTAAAAAATATACTATCTTACCATCTGCAAAGAATGATAGTTTTATTTTATCTTTGCCTATTCTAATTCCTTCAATTTCTTTTTTCTTCTTTTATTGATAAAGTTAATATTTCTCATACAATATTGAATAACAGTGGTGATAATTGAAATCCTTGTTTCACCTCTGATCTTATTGCAAATACTTCTAGCTTATCCCATTTCATATAATGCTTGCTAGTGGTTTTCAACAGATGCTACTTAATATTTTAAGGTAGACTCCACTTATTCCTATGATCTCTAGTATTTTTAATAGGAATGGGTATTGTATTTTTTCAAAAATTTTCCTACAGCTATTGAGATGATCATATGATTTCTCTTACTTTTGTTGTTGATACTATCAATTATTCTGATAATTTTCCTAATATTGAAGCATCCCTGCATTCCTAGTATAAATCCTACCTGATTATAGTATATTATCTTCAAGACAAGCTGCTATAATCTCTTTGTTAATATTTTATTTAAAATTTTTTGCATCTATATTCATTAAGAGAACTGGTCTCTAATTTTGTTTCTCTGTTTTGACTCTTCCTGGTTTAGGTATCACCACCATATCTGTACCACAAGAACACAAAAATGATAGGACTCCTTATTTGCCTATTTTCCCAAATACTTTATTTAGTATTGGAATGAAATTGTTCTTTAAATGTTTGATAGAATTCTCTTGTAAATCCATCTGACCCTGGAGATTTTTTCTGTGAGAGCCCATTGATGATTTGTTCAACTTCTTTTTCTGAAAAGTCTTAAGTATTTTATTTCCTCTTCTATTAATCTGGGAAATTTATATTTTTAAATACTCAACCATTTTACTAAGATTATCATATTCATTGGCATACATTTGGGAAAAATAACTCCTAATTATTGTTTTGATCTCCTCTTCATTGGTGGTAATTTTACCCTTTTCAATTTGATGATTGTAATTTGGTTTTCTTCTTTATTAAAATCAAATTAGCCAAAAAGCCTTATAAAATGACTCTAAATAAATTCTAGAGTAGCAGAACCCACAAGAAGATGAAGTGAAACAAATTTCCAATCTAATGAAACTTAAAATGATAGGTAGGAAATGTCTCTTGCACCAGGATGAGAGAAGAATTCAGTCCAGCAGAGGCTGTGAAGGTATAGACTGGGTGCCAGCAACCCAGAGCAGACTGTGGGGGAACTGAATCACAAGTAACAATTGTGGTTTCCAGACCTCTCACCTGACATACACCAAAGGCAACTTGGATGGTCAGCAGGAAACATCTGATGTACCTGGGTGAGAGTTGAGGTCAGTCCAGCATGGATCACACCAGTATAGCCCTAGCCCCAGCAAATTGGGAAAAGGTCTTGGGAGTGACTGAATCAGAAGTGGTAGTTGCAGCAGCTACTTCTAGAGCTCTCAGTCCACAGACAGTAATGGGGTTGGACAATTCATTAGAAAGAGGTTACAAGGGTTTTTTGCTAGCACTGAGTCAGGACTTTGTTCCTTTGGCCATACTCAAATATTGGTGGTAGTCCTGTGTAACAGTTTGAATGAGAGGAGGACCAATACTATAGCAGAGCATATGACCCACGGGGGTTGTGGGAGACCCTCCTCACATTTTCAGGGCAGAAAAGACTACTTGTTATTCCTCGCATAACAGAGCACAAGCCAGGAAACTAGTGAATACCTCTCTTTAGATCACATCACTTTGGAAGAACTGAAAACTAACAGTTTCCTGGAAGCATTTCTGAAAACAAAACCCCTGAAGCTTGGGACAGTGTCCCCTTCACCCTGAAAACAGAGCCCTACTTTAACAAAAACTTAAAAGTCAATGAATAATCAGGAAAAATGAGTAAACAGTGGGGGAAAAACAACTCTGACTACAGATAGTTACTATGGTGACAAGGAAGATCAAAACACACACTCAGACAATGACGACAAAGACAAAGCTCCTACATCCAATGCCTCCAAGAAAAATATGGATTGGTCTCAGACCATGTAAGAGATCAAAAAGGATTTTAAAAAATTTGGAATTCAAGTAGGAGAGGCATCAAACAACAACAACAAGGAAAAAAAAGCAACAGACCAGGCCAAATGGCAAAAAGATGTCCAAAAAGCCAATGAGGCATAGAATGCCTTAAAAATTAGAATTGGCCAAATGGAAAAGAAGGTTGACAGGCTCACTGAGGAAGAGCATTCCTTAAAAATAGAATGGAGTAAAAGGTAGCTAATGACATTGAGAAATCAAGAAATTGTAAAACAGAAAAGAATGAAAGAATAGAAGACAATGTGAAATATATCATTGGAAAAACAACTGACATGGAAAATAGATCTAGGAGAGATAATTGAAAAATTATTGGACTTGGGGAGGCTAGGTGGCACAGTGAATAGAGCACCAGCCCTGAAGTCAGGAGGACCTCAGTTCAATTCTTTTCTAAGACTCTTAAACTTATTAGCCATATGACCTTGGGCAAGTCACTTACCCCAAATTGCCCTGCCACCTTCCCCCCAAAAAAGCAAAAAAAAAAATTGGCTACATGAAAGCCATGATCAAAAAAAAAAGAGCCTCAACATCAACTTTCAAGAAATCATAAAGGAAAACTACTGCGTTGATATCTAGAACTGGAGGGTAAAATAGAAATGGGAATTAGCCATAACTTGCCTCCCAAAAGAGAACCGAAGTGAAAAGTGCCAGGAATATTATAGCCAAATTTCAGATTTCCCAGGTCAAGCAGAAAATATTGTAAGTAGCCAGAAAGAAACAATTTAATTATGATGGAGTCATGGTCAGGATAACATAAGATTTAGCTGATTCTACATTAAAGGATATGAGGATTTAGAATATGATATTCTGGTGGGAAAAGGAGTTAGGATTACAGGGAAGAATCACTTACCCAGAAAAACTGAGTAAAATCCTTCAGGGGAAAAATTGCAATTCAATGAAATAGAGGACTTTCAAACATTTGTGATGAAAAGAAGAGAGATGAATGGGCAGATTCAAGGTGGCAGATTAGAAACAGTACTTCGGTGGAGCTCCAGCCCAAACAACTTCAAAATTATGTAAAAGGGGAACTCTGAATGACCTCTGGAGCACCAGAACCCACAAAATGACAAAGAGAAGTTAACCTCCCGCTGACTACAGTCCTGCAGCCCGGGAAGTAACGGCCAACACAGTGTTCTGGGAGCCGAGCTCAGGCCCCTGTGACTCTCAGTTTTAGCCTAAGGGCAACCAGAGCAGCAACCAGCTGGAGGGACCCTAGAAGACCAGCAGCTGTGGCGTTTCCAGAATTATCAACACACCGATGCCTAGGACAAAGTGAGAGGCTAGTGCCCTATGGACTTTGGGACTAGTTGGGAGAATGAATCAGCTTCTTCCCCCGGGGGCCAGAAGCTACTGAGGAGCAGGCACAGCCTGCGCCACATTGCCACTCAGCAGCTTCAGCTCTTGGCCTGCAAACCGTTGGGGGAATCTGGCGATAAGTCTGAGGGGTTAAGTGCTCTTGCTTTACCCTTCTGTGGTCTGGATTGGAGGTCTTGGGATGTGTGGGCAGCTTGCCAGAGTGTGTGGAGGCTTCACAGAGGCCACCCAAATAATACTTCTGGAAGTCGAGAAAGCCTTGTTTGGGACAGATGTTGCCCTGGCTGGTGGCAAAGTCCTACTGTTGGAATAATCCCAAAAGTCAAGTAATTGAGTGGCAACATGCCTAAGCAAATGAAACAAAATAAACAGAAAAATGCAATGTTAGACTCTTATTTAGGGGTAAAGAGGATCAATGAATGGAACAGGAGGAGAACTGTGTGGTCAGGATTTCTGCACCAAAGCCCCAAATGAAAATACGACTTGGGTACAAGCCAAAGAGGACCTTAAGAAGCAGATAAGAGAAGTGGGGGGGGGGGAATGGGAAGAGAAATGAGAAAGATGCAAGAAAAGTATGGAATGAGAGTCAACAGCCTGATTGAGGAAAATAACTCCTTAATAAATATACTAACTCAAATGGCTAAAAAGGCCCCAAAAGGCATTGAGGAGAAGAATGGCTTAAAAAGTCGAGTTTGTCAGATGGAAAAAGAAACTCAGAAGCTCACTGAGGAGATTCATTCCTTCAGACTGGAGCAAATGGAAGCTAGTGACTTTATGAGAAATCAAGATGCTGTTAAACAGATCCAAGCAATTGAAAGAACAGAAGGCAATGTGAAATATCTCATGGGGAAAACCACTGACCTGGAAAATAGATCCAGGAGAGATAATTTAAAAATTATTGGACTACTTGAAAGCCATGATCAAAGAAAAAAACCTAGAAATCATCCTTCAAGAAATTCTCAAGGAAAATTGCCCTGAGGTTTTAGACCCAGAAGGCAAAATAGAGGTTGAAAGAATCCACAGATCACCTCCTGAAAATGATCTCAAAAAGAAAACTCCTAGGAATATTATAGCCAGGTTCAAGAATTCTCAGATCAAGGAGAAAATACTACAAACAGCCAGGAAGAAACAATTTCAGTATTGTAGAAACACAATCAGGATAACACAGGATCTGGCAGCTTCTACACTGAGGGATCTAAGGGCATGGAATATGATATTCCAGAGGGCAAAAGAGCTGAGATTAAAACCAATAATCACCTACCCAGCAAAACTGAGTATTTTGTTTCAGGGGGAAAATATGGTCATTCGTTTGAACAGAGGACTTTCAAGCATTCTTGAGGAAAAAAAAAAACAGTGTTGAATAGAAAATTTGCCATTCAGACACAAGAAGCAAGAGATGCTTAAGAAGCTAAACAGGGAAAAGAAATCACTATGAACTTATCAAAGTTGAACTATTTACACTCCTACATGGAAAAACAATAACTGTAACTGATGAAACTTTTCTCAGTATGAAAATAATTGAAGAAGGGTATATGGGCTTATGGAAACTTATGTGAATGTGTGTATATATGTTTACAGGTATACATGGATAGAGGGCATATGTCGAATTTGGTGGGAAAGGATTATCCTTAAGGGGTGAATTTAAGAGGTGAGAGAGGAATGTGTTGAGTAGATGGGGAGAGACAGGGGGGTAAATTATATCATGTAGAAGAGGCAAGGGGAAGTGGTTGCAGGGGACACGAACAACAGGAAGGCAAAAAGGCAAAACCATATTCTCATTGAATTTGGCTCAGGGAGAGAATGACATACATACTAAATGGGATATCTCTTCCTGAAGGAGAGTAGGAGGGTGGGAGATAAGAGGGGGGATCTTGTAGGGGAGTGCATTCTGGGGGAGGGGAGGTTGGAAGTACCCACTATCGAAGAAGGTCAGGATCAAAGTACGGAATGGACCAAGTGGGTGTGGGATAAGTGGGAGGGAAATATAAGCAGTCTTTTACTATATATCTACTATGGTAATGTTTTGCAAATCTACACATGTACTACACATACTGAATTGTTTGTCTTCCCAGAGGGAGTGAGTGACAAGGGAGGCAGGGAATGGACCTGAAATTTGAAGTTTTAAAATTAAATGTTTCAAATATATAAAGATACTATTATCAATATGCTTTTGCATGTAATTGGGAGATAAGATGTGCAGGCATTGGGACACAGAGATTCACCTTGCCATAATGGTAAAGTCAAAGGGGGTATGGGAGAAGATATGGGAGATAGCAGATTGGATGAGGGTATATCCTGTGGGACTGCTATTCTGGGGTGGTGGGTAGGGGAAAAATGGGGAAAAATTGTAACTCAAAATCAGGTGGAAATGAATGATGTTAACTAGAAGTTAATAAAGCATTTGTTAAAAAAAAAGAAAAAAAGAAAAGAAAGAAAAAAAAAAAGAAAATAGCAGTATGTCTAGTTGTCTAGACAGGTTGTTAGTCCAGTAGATAAATCTTTGAGGCCATAGTTAGGAAAATGACTTGCATTTTATTAGAAATTTGCTAACTGTGTGACCCTGACAAAGTAACTGAACCCCATTTTGCCTCTGTTTCGTAGTTGTAAAAGGCAGATAAAAATAGCAACTACCTTCTAGGGTTGCTGTGAGGATCAAATGAGATAATATTTGTAAATTCCTTAGCATAGAGCCTGGTACTTAGCAGGTGCTTAAAATGTTTAAACAATGTTTTATTCCTTCTATCATTGAAATATATTCTGGCCAGGGTAAAACCTTACTATATTTATACATTTTTTTAAAAAATTGTTTATTTTTAGTTCACTAGATTCGATTACATAGTTCCTTGAGTTTCAAATTTCCTTTCCCTTCCCTTCCTCTGCCTAACTCCCATGATGGCATATAGTCCAGTATAGGATCTGCAGATATTTTCACGTTAGACATTAGTCAAGTTATAAAGGCGAATTGTACTACTTGGGATGAAAAATGGTAAAAAAGAAATAAAACCAAACAATGAGAAGAAACAGATCAATTAGTTTGCTACCATCAGGATTCAAGCTCAGTTCTTCTCTAGTTATTTCTCTGGATGTAGGCATCTATCTCCTTCATGAGTCTTTCTAGATTGACTTATATCACGGCATTGCTGAGAAGAGTCCAGTCTGTCATAGTTGGGCATCACACATATGTTGTGTCTGTGATTGTATACACATTTCTACTGGTTCTACACTTCTAACTCAGCATCAGTTTGTATAAGCCTCTATAGGTAAATTTGAAAACCGTCTCCTCCTCGTTTCTTATAGCACAATAGAATTCTATTACATGCATATCACACAAATTGTTTATCCATTCCCCAATTGATGAGCACCCCATTAATTTCGAATTCTTCAAAACCACAAAAAGAGCTGCTATTAATATTTCTGTACATATGTGTCTTCCTCCCCCTTCCATGATCTCTTTGGTATGTAACCCTAAAAGTGGTATTGCTGGGTCAAAGGGTAGGAAATTATTTATAGCCCTTTGGATGTAAGTCCAGATTGCTCTCCAGTTCATAACTCCACCAGCAGTGTATTAGTATTCCAATTTGCCCATATCCCCTCCTGCATTTGTCATTTTCCTGTTTTGTCATATGAGCCAAACTGACTGGAGAAATGTGGTACCTCAGACTTGTTTTGATTTGCATTTCTATCATCAATAGTGATTTAGAGCATTTCTTCATATGCTTATATATATATATATATATATATATATATATATATATATATATATATATATATATACACACACACACATATATATCTTTAATTTCTTTCTTTGAGAACTGCCTGTTCATATCCTTTGACCATTTATGAATTGGGGAATGACTTTTATTCTTATAGGTTTGACACAGTTCTCTGTATATTTTAGAAATGAGTCCTTTATCAGAGATATATGTTGTAAAAATTCTTTCCCAGTTTCCCAATTCCCTCTTGATCTTGGTTACATTGGCTTTTTTTGTACAGAAACTTTTCAATTTAATGTAATCAAAATCGCCTATTTAACATTTTATAATATTCTCCAGTTCTTGTTTGGTCCTAAAATCTTTCCCTCTCCACAAATCTGACAGGTAAACTGCTCCTTGCTTTCCCAGATTGCTTAGAGTTTCATACTTTATACCTAGATCATGCACCCAATTAGACTTGTTTTACGTATATGGTGTTAGATAATGGTCTATGCCCAGTTTCTGCCATACTATATTCCAGTTTTTCAAGCAGTTTTTGTCAAATAGTGCATTCTTATCCCAAAAACTGGGGTCTTTGGGTTTATCAAACAATAGATTACTGTATTCATTAAGTGCTGGGTCTCCTGCACCTTATCTATTCCATTGATCAACTACTCTACTCCTCTGCAGTACCAAGCAGTTTTGATGACTGCTGCTATATAATACAGATTAAAATATGGTATAGCTGGTACACCTTCCCTAGCATTTCTTTTCATTAATTTCCTTGATATTTTAGATGGTTTGTTTTTTCCAAATATATTTTGTTACTATTTTGTCGAACCCTAAAATGTAGTTTTTTTTGTAAATTGTTTGGTATTGCACTAAATATATAATTTAGTTTGGGTAAAATTGTCATTTTTATCATATTAGCTAGACCCATCCATGAGAAATTGATATTTTTCTAATTAGATAGATATGATTTTATTTGTGTGAGAAGTGTTTTATCAGAAAAAGTTACTCCCCGTTTGACACCAAACCAATGAGAATAGATTTCAAATAGTGCTCCTCTTCCTCCCTCCTTTTCTTCTATTTAATGAATTTATGTGTCTATTTACATTAGAATCTTAAACTTTACTGATTAAGTTGATCCCTTTTTGAACCAGACCCAGTGAGAATAGTGTTTAAATGTTGTTCCTCTCCCTCTTTCTTTCCCCTCTACTATAGTGTGTTTTTATGCCTCTTTGAATGGCATATTTTACCTTTTCCTATCTCTTCCTTTCCTTGTATCCCATTACAGTCCCTTTGATCCCCTTTATAAGGTTTTTTTAAAATCTTCAATTAAATCATTCATACCCACACCCTCTATCTATGGATAACACTTTTGAAGGTCATGATAATCATAAAAATTTCAATATTGACAGTTATCAGCTCCTCATAGTGATGTGAAAATTTTCCCTTCTTGCATACCAAATTACATGCATGTGTGCATGAGTGTGGGTGTGTGCATGTATGTATGTGTGATTCTGTGTTTTCATTGTTTACCTTTTATGTCTTCCTTGCGTCTTGTAATTGGAGATGAAATTTTCCATTGAGCCCTGGCTTTTTCATCAGAAAAGTCTAGAAGTCTTTTATTTCATTAAACAACCATCCCCTTGCCTGAAAGTTTATGCTCAGTTTTTCTATGTAGTTAATTCTTGGCTTTATTCCTAGCTCTCTTGCCCTACAAAATATCAAATTCCAATCCCTCTGATCTTTTAATGTAGAAGCTGCTAGGTCCTGTGTGATCCTGACTTTCGTTCTGCGATATTCGAATTGTTTCTTTTTGGCTGCTTGCAGTATTTTTTCCTTAATCTTGTAATTCTGGCATTTGACTACAATATTTCTTGGAGTTTTCAATTTGGGATCTCTTTCAGGAGGAGTCCAGTGAATTCATTCAATAACTATTTTATCTTCTGATTATGGGACTTCAGGACAGTTTTCTTTGACAATCTCTTGCAGGATGCTCTCAAGGCTTCTTGTTTTCATCATGGTTTTCTGGTAGACCAATAATTCTTCAGTTATCTCTCCTGGATCTAGGTCACTTGTTTTTCCAGTGAGATATTTTACACTTTCTTCCAATTATTCAATCTTCATGTTTTGTTTGATTGACTCTTGGTGCATCATAGAGTTCTGGGTTTCAATTTGATTGATTCTAATTTTTAGCGAATTATACTCTTCGGTTAGTTTTTGAAGGTCTTTTTAGGGAGTTATTTTATCTAATTACTTCACTAATTTTACTTTTTAAGGATTTGTTTACTTCAGTGAAATTTTTTCCAAGTTGCTCAGTGCCTCCCTGATTTGGTCTTTAAAATATTTCTTAAGCTCCTCCAAGAATGCTATTTGGGCTTGAGACCAGTTCATATTTCCTTCTGTGGTCTCAGGTGTGGCTAACGAGTCTAAGTTGTCCTCTTTATTTGGTTGTTCTTGACCTACATAGTAAGTTCTCACCGATTTTCTTGCCTTCCCCTTCTCCTTCTTAGCTTCGTTACTTCCCATTGTAATTTCCTATTTCTTAATTTCTCAAGCTGTGGGCTAAGGGCCTGGTCTTTGATTTTGAATGCTGTAGCCACTGGGTGTCTAATTTGAGGCTAAGGCAGGAGGCTCAGTTACTTATCCTGATGCTCACATAGTAGTCTGTGGAGGAGGGGTGGTCTGGACAGTTCCGATTTCTGCCTCTATACCCCTGGGCTACATCTCAGGAAGGCTTTTGCTGGTCAGGTGAGGTGAGGCTTGTTGGCACCCCTCCCTCTCTTCTCTTGAGATTCCTTGAGGCCTCAGTTACACCCCTTCTTGAAGACTTCCAAGTCTGAGGCTATTTCCACTATCTTAGGATTTCTCTCTGGGTGGGAGACTTATCTTTGGGTTTTCTTCTTCATGAAGGAGGAATCAGAGGGAGGAGCTAGAGTTTACTTTGCCATTCTATCCCCTGTATATACAGTCAGGCTATTTCTAAACTTCCAGACTGCGGTCTGATAGTCCCAGGAGTTGCTTCTGTCTCTGCTGGGGACCCCGAGCCCTCTCTTACCTGACTTAAATGATTCCTCCTGTCCCCTGATGAGAGGCGGCAGCAATTTGTCCTTGGTAAGTCAGCAGGCTGGGGCTTCTCTCTCTGGTGTAGTCTGCTTGTCTGCTCTCAAGTCTGAGCTTTACAGACACCACATGCTCCGCACTTGCTGTGTCCGGACCCACTGGGCACTTTGCTGTACTGGATCCTGCCACCCTCTGTATCTAAGTGGATTCTGTCACTCCAGAATTCCTTCAGATTCACTTTTTAAGGTTTAGTGATGGGATTCACAGAGGAGCTTAGAGAAGTTACTGCTTCCTTTCCGCCATCTTGGCCCCCAATATTTATACTTTTATGTGAATTTCCATTTTATAAATTTCAATAGCAAAAAAAGTGTGATAAATAAAAGGGGAGAAAGATGAAGGAGGAGATAAGATCAGCCATTTGAATGAACTGGATTGATAATTTCCAAATAATAAAGACTTGGCTACATCGTTGGATATGTGAGCTTTTTTTTTCCTTTTTTAACATTTTATGTTTAGCTTTATTTTACAACATTCATTTCCACAAGATTTTGAGTTACAAATTTTCTCTCTGTTTTCCCCTACTCACCATCCTAGAATAGCTATCCTACTGAATACCCCCTCCCCCAATCTGCTGTCTCCTATATCCTCCCTCATTCCCCCTCCAGCTTTCCAGTAGGGCAAGATGGATCTCCAGTTCCTGTATATCTTATTTCCCAGTGCATGTAAAATAGCAACAACAACAGCAACAACAATAATAATAATAATAATATTTAAACACTTCATTTTAAAATTTTGAATTACAGTTTCTTTCCCTTCCTCCCTTGTCACCTATCACTACTGGGAAGATAAGCAATTCAGTATAGGTTATATATGTGTAGTTACACAAAATTTTTTCATATTGAATATATTGTGAAAGACTGGCTATATTTCCTTTCATCCTACCCCCCAAACTTGTTCTATTTTCTACTTTGACCCTCTACCTTTTTCAGAAGTGTGTATATCTAACTACCTTCCCCCATAAATCTGCCCTCCCTTCTATCATCACTCTTCCCTTCCATTGTAACCATTGTCTCTTGCCTCTTTTATATGAAATAATTAACCTTATTCCATCTCTCCTTATCTCCTCTCATTATATTCTTCTCTTACCTCAATTTTATTTTTTAAATATCATCCTTTCCTATTTAATTGATCCTGTGCCCTTGGTCTATGTATATATTACACATATATACACATACTCACATATATGTTCATATGCACATATACCCTCCTATATAGACATATATATGTAATATATACATTTATATTCCCTTCAACTGTCCTCGTACTGAGAAAAGTTTCATAAGTTATAATTACCATTTTTCCATGTAGGGATATAAATAGTTCAACTTTGATAAGTTCCTTATCATTTCTTTTCTCTGTTTACCTTCTCAGGCTTTTCTTGCTTCTTGTGTTTGAACATCAAATTTTCTATGATTTTCTATTCAACTCTAGTTTTTCAAATGACCATATTTTGCCCTGAAACATGAAACTCAGTTTTGCTGGGTAGGTGATTCTTGGTTTTAATCCCAGCTCCTTTGACCTCTGGAATATCATATACCAAGCCCTTCAATCCCTTAATGTAGAAGCTGCTAGAAGTTCTGTTATCCTGATTGTGTTTCCACAATTTTTGAATTGTTTCTTCTTGGCTGCTTGTAAAATTTTCTCCTTTATCTGTGAATTCCTTGTAGCTGGCTATAACATTCCTAGGAGTTTTTTTTTTTTTTGTTTTTTGTTTTTTTTTTTTGGCAGGGGGCATCTTTTTCAAGAGGTGATTGGTAAATTCTTTCAATTTCTGTTTTGCCCTCTGGTTCTAAAACATCAGGACAATTTTCCTTGAGAATTTCTTGAAGGATGATTTCTAGGTTCTTTTTTTTATTATGGCTTTCAGGTAGTCCAGTAATTTTTAATTCTCTCTCCTGGATCTATTTTCCAGCTCTGTGGTTTTTTCCAATGAGATATTTCACATTGCTTTCTATTTTTTCATTTGTTTGGCTCTATTTAATATGATATCTTGATTTCTCATAAAGTCACTAGCTTCCATTTGGTCCAATCTAATTCTGAAGGAATTATTCTCTTCAATTAGCTTTTGATTTTTTTCCCATTTGGCAGATTTGGCTTTTTAAGACTTTCTTCTCCTCATTAGCTTTTTGGGCCTCTTTTGCCTATTTTTTAGTAGTCTATTTTTTAAGATGTTATTTATTTCAGTCATGTTGTTGACTATATTTTCATGATTTTCTTGCTTCATTCTTATTTCTCTTCCCAATTTTTCTTCCACTTATCTTACTTGATTTTCAAAATCCTTCTTGTGCTCCTCCATGGCCTGTAATCAGTTCATATTTTTCTTTGAAGCTTTTGGTGCAGGACTTCTGACTTTGTTGTCTTCTTCCTGTTCTATACTTTAATCCTTTTTGTCCCCAAAATAAGAATCTAAGCTTTGACTGCTATGCTTGCTTTTCTTCCTTTGCGTGCTCATGTTGCCTCTCAGTTATTTGACTTTTGAGCTTTTTGCCACAATAGAACTTTGCTTCCAGATAGGAGAGCTTTTTCCCAAATTGCTGGGGTTTTCACAGCTGCTGGATCTATTAGTTTTATGCCCTCTCTGAAGATTCCACAGGCTCTGGCACCTGGTCACACACCCCAGGTCCTCCACCCACAACAGTGATTCAGATCCAAGCAGGTTACCCCTCAGAATGGTTGCTTGGTCCCCCTACTATCTGCAGGCCTGGAGCTCTGAAGCAGCTATGTGGCATCAGCTCCAGGGCCACTTCTCCTCCTTTACTTCTTGCCCTGGGGGCAGAGGTTGGACCACAACATCCCCCCAGTTCAAACAAAGTTCTTCACTGGCCTTCTATTTTGTCTTTGACATTTTTGGTGTGATAATTCTGGAAACTACTACTGCTGCTGTTTATGCACTCTCCTAAAGACTGCTTTAGCCACTGCTAGTCAGGGCCACCCTGGGTCTAAAACCATGGGCTGGGCTTGCCTTTCAGGGCATTGTGATGAACACTTTATGCTGGCCTGACGGGCTATCTTCAGCAGGAGATTTGTTTCTCTATGTCACTTTGTGGGTTCTGTAGCTCTAAAGTTTGTTTAGAGTCATATTTTATAGATATTTGAAGTGGTTATGGGAGGAGCTCAGAGTTTTCCTGCTTCTGTACTGCTATCTTGGCTCCACCCATAAGAGAGCTTTTAAAAAAATTAAATTTATTTTGTTACATTTAAGTTTCAATAATTAATAAATTTCAGTAGTGTCTACATGCATGGATAATATATTATATATTCTTACTTTAACCAGAATAATATTTGCTTGTTAGAAATTTGGAAAATGACAATTTTAACTCCTATCCCTTTTCCATGGTTGCAGGATCTTTTTTTCCCCCTGGGTGAAGGATTCCAGAAGCTTCAGGATGCATACTTTCTTACTAATTCTCCCCTTTAACAAACTTTTTTCTGTTACTGTGAAGGGCACCACAGTCTTTCCAGTCCCTCAGGCTCATAACCTAGTTGTCATCCTTAACTCCTCACTATCTCTTACTCTTCCATATCCAATTACTTGCCAAGGCCTTTGTACTTTATCTTTGAAACATTTCTTGAACATTTCCTCTTCTCTCCATTGATACTGCTACCAACTTAGTGCAGGTCCTCATTACCTCAGTCCTGGTTTATTGAAATAGCCTGATGGTGGGTCTGTCTGCCTTAAGTCTCTCCTCACCACTTCCTACACTATTCCATCCTATATTCAGCTTTCAAAATGTGCCTAAAGTGCCAGTCTTACCTTGTCATACTTATATTCAATAAACAGGATCAAATACAAATCCGTTATCATTCAAAATGTCTCATAGCATACCTTTCTCCCAATGCTCCTTGTAGCACAAGCACCCCGGCATCCCCAGTGTGGTTGCCAACACGGGTTCTTATATCTGCTTTTCTAAAGAAACTCAACTCAAAGTGAGTTAACAATCCTGCTTTAATCAATCAAATATATCATTTATCTAGTTCAGGGGGAAGAGTCAGCACCCCGAACTTCATAGTATATAGGGGTTACAAGCAGAAATTACAAGACTGAGAAACATTTCAAGGAGACAGGCCTCCGACTGTCCAACCATTACATCCATATCTAGTCATTTACCAGAGGGGGAAGCATCAACATCTGGGTTTTTCCAAGCCTGGGGGATCTCAATGGCTGCCCAGAGTCTTGTCTACTCAAATCATATAACACTTCTCAAAGTGAGCCCCCAAACAAAGTCTCATATCAGGGTTTATACAGCCTTCTTCTGGCTCAGAGAATGTAACAACCCTATTGACCAATCACAAAGTATTTCTTGAAAAACAAGGCTCCAGGTGAACTTAAGCCTAGGGGCAGGGAAGATCTTAAAAATTTACATTCCTATAACACCCCCCCCCCACATGCCTAGGTGTGTGGGCACACACACACACACACACACACACACACACACACACACATATACACACACGCACACACCTCAGTTTTCTTACTCTTTACTTTCTGCCCCATTCTCTTTGATCCAATGATATTGACCCCTTTTTTGTTTCAATAAAACAATTCATTTCTCCACTCAAGGCATTTTTTTTCTGACTGTCCCCCATGCCTGGAAGAGTCTTTGGCTCCTTAACTCTACCTCTTGACTTCCCTACTTCTGTCACTTCCCAACCCATATCCCAACTTCTATAAGAAGTCTTTATCCCTCTTAATTTTAGGATGCTTTAAAAAGGGGGAGGGATAGAATCTAGTTATTGAAAAAAGGAGAGATGGGGACTAGTAAAAATCCTTTATCTTTATATTTGTTCATAATTTAATAAGCATTTATATGACATCCTCGAGGAACAGTGAATCTGCAATAAATTTCTTATATGTAAAAATAGTTCTGGAAATTTTTTGAGGCATGTAAGATAAGATTCTTGACCTCAAGGAGTTTAAAATCTAGTAGGGGGAAATAAGACTTATTGCTTACTCCTTATATATATTTATGGGCCCATAGGTATATTGCCTTTTTGTTAGATGTTTTCCCCTTCCTTTCCCCATCAAGGCTTCCCTGGATGATCATTTTAATGCCATTTAGATAGGAAGATTTGGAAGGGGAAAGAAGAAATGTGTGCTTTGTTTTAGTTCTGCACCCCATTCCAGGAAGAATTCTTGAAATATAAACAGCTATCAATCCCTTCACATTAACATGGCAGGAAAAATGCTATTGTTCACTTCAGCAAAGAAATAAAAGCCTTGGCTGGGTTCACTTGATCAGTATTCCTTGCTTGTCCTGTCTTCACTGTGGTTCATAGTTTGAAAGATGTTTTAGGGGGAGATGGATCACCGAATATGAGAAACATTTCAACTCATAATTTCCATTCCTGTTGGCAGTATAAGACATTAGCACTTACAGATTTCCTGTAGATATCAGTGGTTAACCACCTGGAAAGCTCTGGCTGATAATCATGTCTAGGAAGGAAGGATGCTTTCCTCTACTTTGTATGGGGGAATGAATTAAATAGAGCACACTTGGATGAAATGTTTTTTGTTTTCTCTTGGTTCACAAAAACCACAAAAAGGAAGTATGGGTTATTAGGAATAGCTGTAACTCTGTGTGTGTGTGTGTATGTGTGTATGCACGCGTGTGTGTGATGAATAGAGCTATAGAGTTGTTCAGGTTTAATAATTTTCTTAAAACATTTTAAGTTTTCATGTTCACATGTTAATACTTTATTATGCACACATATAAACTGAACATAATATGCTTAGTTAATTGCTTACATGAACACTTTTCTTTGGAGATGATCACTCTCCTGGCCTGTCCCATAGTATAGTATATGAGGTATAACTGTCAACTGGTGTGGAAAACATTAACAGACACATCAGAATTCGTACATCCATGTGTATATCCCCCCTTCAAAATAGTTACATTGGAAAACATAAGCTTAATACAACAGTGCTATTATATCTAAAACATTTCTGTAATATTAGCCTAGAAAGTAGGAAAACTAGCAGATCTACCAGGTAAAGGTCATTGGAATAATTGTTTCAGTGTTCAGAGTTACTACTATGCTGATTCAGACAAAGAAAAGGAAAGCTCTGAGTATAAGACTGTTCACAGCCCTGTTAACTCTATTCAGAAGCAGGCTACCCATCAAGAGAGGACCAACCCAAATAAATCTTTAATAGGCAAAGAAGTCCTTCCTTTTGTGCTCACTGGGCTTTGAGAAATAAAGTGAAGTATTCCGAAAAGCATGGAAATACATAAAAAGTGATGTAAAATGAATTTAGCAAAGCTAATAAAACTATATACATAATGATAATAATGATAATTTATCTCTTCCCTTTTTGCAGAAGAAATAGGGCTATCAAAGTATGTATAGACCATGCTTGTATGTTGTATGGTTGTGCTGATTTTTTACACTCTTTTTTTTTTTTCATTGTTATGACATTTTGGTGGAGGCAGGATAAAATGGGAAATATAGGTGATGTAAAAGTAAACTCTAATGATAACATTGATTTTAAATTTAAAAAAAGAAATTACGTGCAACATGAAGGCAATAAAGTATTTTGTGAGATTCTTTGAAGATTTTGTCTCTGTCCAGGAATGAACTCACTCTGAACTAGCATCTCAGACTTTGAAGGGAACTCAAAGAGAATTTGGCAGGATTACTGGCTAAAGCACATGCCCATGCCCATGCATGTATGTATGTGCTTGTGTTTGTGTGTATGTGTGTGTTAATGAAAGGGCAGCTTTCCCAGGCTGATGCAGTCTGAAGCCCCTTTCTCAGAACAATAATTTCACTAAATAAAATACTCAAGGTTACAAGAAAACTCATATGTTGTGACTATTATAGAAGTCCTTTACATAACTACACATGTATAGCCTGTATTAAATTGCTTGCCTTCCCAATGAGATCAGGTAGAGAGGGATGAAGGGAGAGAATTTATAACTCAAAGTTTAAAAAAATGTTAAAAATTGTTTTTACATGCAACTGGGAAATAAAATATTACACATGTAATGGGGTAGAGAAAGGTATCTTGCCCTACAATAAAATGAGGGGGAAGAAGATGAGAGGGGTGGGTATGTCAGAAGGGAAGGAAGACTAGGGGGAGGGGTAATTGGAATGCAAGTCATCTTAGGTTGGGGGGAGTGGAGAGATGGGGGGGAAATTGGAACTCCAAATCTTGTGGAAATGAATGTTGAAAACCAAAAATAAATAAATAAGTAAAGTAATAAAATAATAATAATAATAAAAAGAAAACCCATATGTTGAAAAAGTTACCATATAGAAATTATTTTAATAGAAATCAGGTTAGGAACCTCTGCTCCAAAATTTTCCTGGCATGTGTTCCTTCTTCATTTTCCTGAAGATCTCCAGTGATAAGATATTCACTTTCTCCTAAGGCAGACCATACTGCTTTTGGATGGTATCTATTTTTTCTCTATAAACATCAGTGATGAAATTTCAATTCAGGTCTTCTGACTCCAGAGACTTCTTTCCACTCGGAATAAGTGTAAATAGCACTTTTTTTTTTTTCTGTTCTGGCCAGAAACCCTGGTCTTTCCCTCCCAATTTGAGGTGTTTTTGTTGTTATTGTCTTTCCTTAGGCAAACAAGGCCATCTTTTGCCTTGTTTCTTTTCTAGCCTTAAATCACTAAATGGGTGCTGTCTCACACAAATTGAGACTTGGAAAAAACCCTTAGCTTAAAAAGACCAATGTCTCCCACTTCTTCTGGAATCATCTCCATTCATCCTGATCTAGGTCATCTGGACTCAGATGACCTTGGAGGAGAGTGTGAGGTTGATAACATTACAAAGCCCTGCCCGACTTAAATCTAATTGACTTGCAAGTTAAGATATCACCCTCCTAATGTCAATGGTCTTCTTTGAGAATTAAAGACAAACAACTATTTCTCTGTAATATATACTGTTATTGCTATCCTGTCTCATCTCTTTTGCTGAGATATTCTCTTCCCTCCTTCTTCTGTTTCCAGCCACATCATTGTTAGAGCACTGTGTGAACATATGGGCATCAATGTTCTTTTCATACTCCAAATAGAATAAAAACTGACTGAAAAATCATTCTGAACAGATAAGCACAAAATGGACTGAGTTAAATGAGTTTAGTAATTGTAATGTCATTTCTATTATGTTGTAATGGGTTTGGCACTGGGTTACTCCTTGCTTAGAGAGGACTGAGGAAAGGATGGGGGGGAAGCTCTGAGAACTCTTCATCTGAGGAGAGTGACCCCCTCATTATTGAGAGCAGATTCAGTGTGAAGCTGTTACCAAGAGATTAAGCTCTGACAATCAAGCCATTTGCCAATAATTTCCAGTCCCATATATGCAAGTCATTCAAACAGCAGGCTGGCAAAGCAATTTAAATCAGTCCTTCCTGTTTAATTTCCCCAAAATGGAGCTAGGATGAACTGCCTGAGCTGTGCATTTGCAATGGAATGGCCCATGCAAAATCCAGGTAATCCCCAGAAGCCCTGGAAAACAATTCCACACTTTTTTGTAGTGTTCCCCAGGTAATTTAAAAAAAAATTCTGACAACACCAGGATAAAAGATAGGAGGATATTCCTTAAGTAGTCTCACTATTTTTAAAACCAATTAAGCACATTCATCATAATCCATAGCATTTTCTACATAACATTGATCCAAATTTTATTTTGAGGTTCTAATATGTGAATTTAAAGATGCTTTAAAGGTAGATTAAATTTCCTCTGAAAGAAAGTATAAAAATATTCAGACATCATAAAATTTTACTTTTTAAACATATTACATGTATTATCTAGCACTCTATATTTTATAATGTAAGCAAATGAGTGAGGAATCAAGGATAATACTGAGACTTAGACTGAGACTAAGATAATAATCCTCTCCCTAGTAATAGGGGAGTATGAAAGATGGGTGGAAGATAAGGAGTATTGTTTTTGAACAGGTGGAGTTTGAGATGTCTATTAGGCATCTATTTTGAAATGCTTCAATATAACTCAATTTGTGATTTGTGACTAAATTTCAGGAGAAAGAATGGAGCTATCTATTACTTAATAATATGCTTTTGGATTTTTTCCTGTTATAATAATGAACAAATTTAGGTCTATAGTTGAGTTTTAATAATGTCACCTGTGTCCTGATAGGATAGGAAAAATTTTCGAAAGATATACTTTTAAAATTATTCTAGTATATTTTGTTTTTCTAATTACATATAAAAACAATTTTAACACTTGGTTTATTCTTTTTAATTTTCAGTTCCAGATTTTCTCCCTCATTCTCTCCCTCCATCCATCCTTAGCCCCATCCTTGAGAAGGTAAGCAATTCAATATAGATTATATAAGAGCAATCATGCAGAACACTTCCATATTAATTATGTGTGGGATGACTTGTAAGTTTCCCCATTTTGAATATCATATATATACGGATATAGATATATATTCTTATTACTTCCTTGTATTTTGAAACTAAATTCAGTATTGTTTTCCCATATATATATATACATATATATATATATGTATGTATGTATGTATATCATTGTGTATTTCAAGCTAATGTAAGAGCTATTGATTATTAATACAATTTATTGGATTAACTATTGAGACCAAATTAGAGGTGTTTTTATTTTGGGAAAAGGAAGAGAGGTAGCAAAGGTTTAAGTTTCTATAGAACTAAAAGAATTGCTGAAAAAAGACTACTACTGATAAAAGTACCAGGCAGTACCCATGGGGAGAAGTTGAGTTCCCAGAGAACTGCTAAATAATATTAAAAATGAAATAATGTAGGATAAAAGGGAGTTGGCAACATCAGGTGTATTTGACCAATCAGAAAGCAGAAAGCGGACTTGGGACACCTGGGCCCAGATAAGGACACATTTAGGTTGTACTGAAGGGGTTTCATTATTCTGAGGTTGTTACTGGGCTTGCATAGTGGACCTAATGTATTATGTATGTTATCTAACAGAATTAGGGCCTCATTAGTAATAAGTAGGTTAATGTTTGGAGGGGCAGGCAATCCTTGTCTATTTAACCCAGCTTCTGTTTTAGTGGGGTGGCCTCCCCTCCCTGGATTTCCCAGAGACAGGATTGCCCACTTCTCTTTGAGATTCTAATAAAACTTTCTACCTTCACTTTGAGAAGTCTCTGAGTAGTCAATTATGGGTGAGGGTCTCCATACCCCGTGCACTCATGTTGCAAAAGAAATCACAGACTAAAATGAAAAGACAAGAAAAATAAAGGAAAGGAAATATGCTCCAATATGCATTCAAACTACATAATTTTTTTGAGGTGTGTGTATGTGTGTTATGTAGAGGTAGATAGCATTTTTCATCATACGTCATTTGAAATTGTCTCGGATCATTTTATTGATAAGAATAGCTATCATTTAGAGTTGATCATCATACAATGTTACTTTTATGGTATACAGTGGTCTCCTGGTTTGACTCATCACTTTGTATCAGTTCATATTAGTTTTCCTAGGTTTTGTAAAAATAATTTTGCTCCTCATTTCTTTTTTTTTTTAGTTTCCTTATTTCTTTTTTTTCAGCAAATACTTTATTAACTTATGGTTTACATCATTCATTTCCTCCAGATTTTGAGTTGCAATTTTTCCCCATTTCCCCCCTAGCCACCACCCCAGAATAGCAGTCCCACAAGATATCTCCTCATCTAATCTGCTCTCTCCCATATCTTCTCCCATACCCCCTTCAACTTTATCATTAGGTCAAGGTGAATCTCTGTGTCCCCATGCCTGCACATCTTATCTCCCAATTACATGCAAAATAGTATTAATAATAGTATTTATATATATTTGGAACATTTAATTTTAAAACTTCGAAATCCAGACCCATTCCCTTTTTCCCTTGTCACCCACTCCCTCTGGGAAGATAAGCAATTCAGTATGTGTTGTACATGTATAGCTATGCAAAACAATACCATAGTAGATATATTGTAAAAGACTCTAGTATTTCCCTCCCACTCATCCCACCCCCACCTGCTCCATTCCCTACTTTGATCCTTTCCTTCTTCGAGAGTGGGTGCCTCCAACATACCCTCGCCTCATAATGCCATCCCCTCCATCATTCCCCCTCTTGTCCCCCTTCCCCCTACTCTTCTGAAGGGTGAGATATCCCCATTTAATATGTATGTCATTCTCTCCCTGAGCCAAATTCAATGATAATATGTTATTGTTTTTTTCCCTTCCGGTTCTTCCCCTCCCCTGCAACCACTTCCCCTTGCCTCTTCTACATGAAATAGTTTACCCCACCTTGTCTCTCCCCATCTCCTCTTGCCACATTACTCTCTCACCTCTTAACTTCACCCCTTAAGGATCATCCCTTCCCACCAAATTCATTCTGTGCCCTCTATCCATGTATACCTGTAAACATATATACACCCATTCACATATGTATTCATATGCCTATATACCCTTCTTCAATTATTTTCATACTGAGAAATGTTTCATCAGTCACAGTTATTATTTTTCCAAGTAAGACTGTAAATAGTTCAAGTTTGATAAGTTCCATATGATTTCTTTTCCCTGATTACCTTCTCAAGCATCTCTTGCTTCTTGTGTCTGAATGTCAAATTTTCTATTCAACTCTGGTTTTTTCCTCAAGAATGCTTGAAAGTACTCTATTCCGGTGCTCACTTTGAGAAGTGTTCTGTGATTTGACCAGATGAGACTCTGGGCAGCCATTGAGAGCCCCCCGGCTTGAAAACCCAGATATTGATGCTTCCCTCTCTGGTAACTGTGATTTTGATATTTATAATTGTTGGACAGTCTGGAAGCCTGTCTGTTTGATTTGTCTGTATACACTGAAGTTTGGGGTGCTGACCTTTTCCCCTGAACTAGGTAATACATGTTTGTTTGATTAAAGTAAGCTTGTTAACTGAGAAAAAAAAAAGAAAGTGCTCTATTCCACTGAATGACCATATTTTCCCCTGAAACAAAATACACAGTTTTGCTGGGTATGTAATTCTTGGTTTTAATCCCAGCTCTTTTGGCCTCTGGAATATCATATTCCATGCCCTTCAATCCCTCAGTCTAGAAGCTACCAGGTCCTGTGCTATTCTGATTGTGTTTCCACAATATTGAAATTGTTTCTTCCTGCCTGCTTGTACTATTTTCTCCTTGATCTGGGAATTATGGAACCTGGCTATCATATTCCTAGTAGTTTTCTTTTTGGGATATTTTTCAGGACATCATTGGTGTATTCTTTCAACCTCTATTTCGCCCTCTGGGTCTAAAACATCAGGGCAGTTTTCCTTGAGAAATGCTTGAAGGATGATTTCTAGGTTCTTTTTTTGATCATGACTTTCAGGAAGTCCAATAATTTTTAAGTTATCTCTCCTGGATCTATTTTCCAGGTCAGTGGTTTTTCGCATGAGATATTTCACATTGCCTTCTATTCTTTCATTTGTTTAGATCTGTTTAACAGTATCTTGATTTCTCATTAAGTCACTAGCTTCCATTTGCTCCAGTCTAATTCTGAAGGACTGAATCTCCTCAGTGAGCTTTTGAGATTCTTTTTCCATCTGGCAAATTCAGCTTTTTAAGGCACTCTTCTCCTCATTGCCATTTTGAGTCTCCTTTTCCATTTGAGTCAGTCTGCTTTTTAAGGTGTTGTTTTCCTCAGTCAGGCTGTTGACTGTCATTTCATATTTTTCTTGCATCTTTCTCATTTCTCTTCCCAATTTTTCCTCCACTTATCTTATTTAGTTTTTTAAAATCCTTCTTAAAGTCCTCTATGGCCTGTAACCAGCTTGGATTTTCATTTGGGGTTTTTGGTGCAGGAGTTCTGACCTCACAGTCCTCCTCCTGTTTCATGCTTCCATCCTCTTTGCCCCTGAAATAGGAGTATAATGTTGAATTTTTCTGTTTTGTTTCCTTTGCCTAGGCATGTTGTCACTCAATTACCTGAATTCTAGGTTTCTTGCCACAGTAGTATTCTGCCACAATACAAGGGAACTTCCCTCCCAAACATTGGGGTCTTCTCAACTTCTGGAGGTATAAGTTGAGTGGCCTCTGTGAAGCCTCCACACACTCTGGCAACCTAGATACCCATACCAAGACCTCTACCCCAGATCACAATCCAGATCCAGGGAGGTTAAATCAAGAGTGATTAAGCCCCAGACTGATCACTGGATGTCCCTAGAGTTTGCAGGCCAAGCTGCAAAATGGCAGCTGTGCCATTGTTTCCCCAGCCACTTCTTGCCCCCAGGGGAAGAAGCCTATGTGTTCCCAAATACTGGTCCCAAAGTCCATAGGACACTAACCTCTCACTTGGTCCTAGGCATGTCTACTCGATAATTCTGGAATCGCCACAATTGCTGGTGTTCTGGGGTCCCTCCACCCCTGTTCTGGCCTCGCCACCCTGGGGCTAAAACCCGACTCACAGGGGCCTGGGGTTGGCTCCCAGAGCACTGTGCTGTTCATTCCCAGAGTGCTGCACTGTCAGCTCCAAGAGCGCTGTGCTGGCCACGCCCTGAAGGGCTGCTGGGCTGTCCTCAACGGGAGTTTCGCTTCTCTGTGTTTTTATGTGGGTGCTGGAGCTCCAGAAGTTGTTCAGACTCCCCTTTTACATGATTTTGAAGTGGGGTATGTGAGAATGCCTTGGAAGTGCTGTTTCTACTCCACCATCTTGGATCTGCCCCCCCTGCTCCTCATTTCTTCTAGCACAATAGTATTCCATCACAATTATATACAGCAACTTGTTCAACCATTTCCTAAATAATAAGTATCTAATTTCCAATTCTTTGCTACCACAAAAAGAGCTACTGTAAACATTTTTGTGCAAATAGGTGCCTTCCCTTTTTCTAGAAATTTTTTTCTAGAAAGATTGGACAAGTTCACAGCTCAACCAATATAACATTAGTGTCCCAATTTTTTCTACACCCCTTCCAGAATTTATTATTTTCCTTTTGTATTGTATTGGCCTATCTGATAGGTGTGAGGTACATTCTCAGAGTTGTTTTAATTTGCATTTAATAGGTAGTGATTTAGAGCATTTTTCATGTAAGTATTAAAAACCTTGATTTCTTCTTCTCAAAACTGCCTCTCCATATTCATTGACCATTTATCATTTTGGGAATGACACTTTTCCCCATATATTTGAGAAATTAGAACTTCATCGTAGAAACTTGCATTTTTAAAAATTTCCTGATTTTCTTCTAATTTTGGCTGCATTATTTATTTTGTGGGGAAAACAAAGCTTTTTAATTTCTTATAATCAAAATTTTTCATTTTACTTCCTGGAATATTCTCTATCTCTTGTTTGCTCATAAATACTTTCCTTAACCATAGATCTGACAGGCACATTTTTTTTCGGTGCTCTTCTAATTTACTTTTGAAATCACATTTTTTTATCTAAACCACTTTTAATTAAAAATATTGGCTTAGCCATGCATAAATGATTAATGTTTCTTTAATTGTTTGTATCTGATTTTATTTTATGAAAAGTGCTTTGTTTTCATTTATATAGTATGTGGCTTTGTCTTGGGTGAAATATTCCTGAGTATATTATATTACCTGCAGTTATTATAAATGATTTTGTGTCTCTTGCTGCCAAGTATTGTTGGTAGTATATAGAAAACGTGATGATTGGGGCGGAGCAAAAATGGCGGAGTAGAAACAGTGCGCCCAAGCCACTCTTCCCCCAAATCACCTCCAAACTATGTAAAAGGGGACTCTGAACAACTTCTGGAGCCCCAGCACCGACAGAGCGACACAGAGAAGGTAACCTCCCTCTGAGGACAGCCCAGTAACCCTGCAGGAAGAACCAGTGCAGCGCCGGTAGTGCGCAGTGCACGGGGAGCTGAACTGAGCCATGTTTGAATGGCAGTTTTAGCCCCAGGGCAGAAAGGCCAGCAGCAGGCTGGAGGGATCCCAGAATACCAGCAGCTGTGGCGACTCCAGAGTTATCAACATAGATTTGCCTAGGACATAGTGAGAGGTTAGTGTCCTATAGACTTTGGGACCAGTATTTGGGGAACTTGTTGGCTTCCTCCCCTGGGGGCTAGAAGCCTCTGGGGAGACACTCCATTTTGCAGTTTTCAGAGGCAGCTCCAGCTCCTGGCCTGCGAACTGTAGGGGGATCCAGCGATCAGTCTTGCGGGGTAATCGCTCTTGCTATAACCTCCCTGGATCTCTATTGTGATGGATGGAGGTCGTGGGTGGTTTCCAGCTTGCCAGAAATGGAAGTTGCCCCCACCCCCCACACATTCGGGACGAAAGTTCCTGTGTGACACCAGGCCATACTGTGGCAACAAGCCCAAAAGTCAAGTAATTAAGTGGCAACATGTCATGGCAAAGGAAAAAAATAAACAGAAAAATGCAACCTTAGACTCCTACTTTGGGGGCACAAAGCATCGAAGCATAGAGGGAGAGGACAGCTGTTAGGTCAGAAGTCCTGCTACAAAAGCCCCAGGGGAAAACATGAGCGGGTTGCTGGACATAGAGGACCTTAAGAAGGTCTTTAAAAATCAAATAAGAGAAGTGGAGGAAAAATTGGGAACAGAAATGAGAAGGATGCAGGAAAAATATGAAATGAGGGTCAACAGCCTGAATAAGGAAAACAACACTTTAAAAAATAGACTAACTCAAATGGCAAAGGAGGCCCAAAAGAGCAATGAGGAGAAGAATGCCTTAAAAAAAGTGAATTTGCAAGATGGAAAAAGAATCTCAAAAGTTCACTGAGGAGATTCATTCCTTCAGAGTTAGACTGGAGCAAATGGAAGCTAATGTCTTTGTGAGAAATCAAGATACCATTAAGCAGATCCAAACAAATGAAAGATTAGAAGGCAATGTGAAATATCTCATGGGAATAACCACTGACCTGGAAAATAGATCCAGGAGAGACAATTTAAAAATTATTGGACTACCTAAAAGCCATGATCAAAGAGAGAACCTAGAAATCACCCTTCAAGAAATTCTCAAGGAGGCAGGTTCCATAAGAATCTAGCCCATTATCCTTGTGCAGCGTAACAATAAACTTTTCGATTTTGGCTTCAAAGTTCGCTTGAGCCTGGTGAATTCCTTCCATACTGGATGCCAGGGTGGGTCCCTGGCAGAAACACTTACCCTCACCCCGTCATTATCACCCTTCCCTCTTCAGATGGCGACCACCAGGGACAAAGTCTGAGGTCTCAAGCTTTTATCCTTTAAACTCCCCCCTCTCTCTGTAGTTGGGTTCACCTCCACAAGCCCTAAGAAGGATCATGGGGATGCTCTGGTCTGGTCCAGGCCGGCCTGGGTCTGTTAGACCCTGGGTTCGCTCCCCGTTTGGGACAGAGGACGCTCTTGTCCCTGGGATGCTTTAGGTATTCCCTTACTTTGTAAAAGTAGGCTGGTGTGGGTCTATTAGACCCTGGGTTCACTCCCCTTTCGGGACAGAGGACACTCTCGTCCCCGGAAAGCTTTAGGTATTCGCTTACTTTGTAAAAGTAGGCTAGAGCTTCTCCCTGGACGCAGGGCTGAAGCTGGACTACAGGGATTTTGGCGTCAGGGCAGGAAAAAGGATCAGTCAGTTTCTCTCCATACCCCGAGACTCCCCCCCCCGCCAGGATGTCTCTTGAGCAGTTGGAAAAAAAAAAAACTCGGTCTTCATGACCCTAAGAAGGAAGGATGGGCCAGTGTTTCCCCCTACGTTTGGGGATCTGAGCCTAGGTTATCTTAAATCAAGTCTTACCTGGCCTCCATTAGCATCTATCTGGAAGCCAAGCAAACATGATTTCTGCCTGGGGATTTCTAACAATCCTCTGTGAGCTTTTGGAATGTTCCTGTCAGTTTCTCTCTCTGTTCTGTTTTTTGTGTGTCTGTGTGAATGAGTCAGTGTGCAATCTAACATCATGTAAGGTTTAAACTGCAGCTGGACTTCCAGACCTTCCTTTGGAACACTCTTAGCCCTCTCTCCCTACTCCCTTCACTGCTGCTGAATGCAGGCTGGAGAAGAAGAGAAAGAGAGGTAAATATTGTCTTGTTTAGGTTTTATGATGGTAAATGCAAGTCTAAGACTGTAGGAAAAGCAAGAAAGATTAAGCATGTAACAAAGGAAGAAGCATGGGTAGGAAGTTAAAATAGGGATGGTATTTGAGAAGTGTGAATAGAAGTTTTAAGATCTTTAAAAGTTTGAAAATCTCCTCCTCTTCATTCCACTCTGGCCAAATGGAGTGAGGAGAAGGTGATAAGAAATAATGAGGGAATCTTCTCCCCTCAAATCAAAGAGGCAGGCAGACAAAAATTTAACTATTTCCGGCCTCACCTAAAAGAGGAAAAATCTGTGTATTAGAATAAAACTATAAGTCAATTCAATTCATATGAGAGGTAAAAAAGTGTCACTCCTAATTTGATGCTAAAGATAAGTCAGAATTCATTTTACTGTTTGGCATTTAGGCAAATTGGAATATTTTCTAAGATTTGATAAGAAAAAGTAAATTTTCTTTTGGGTTCTCTAGTAGTGAGAAAGGGGAAAGGCTCCCCCCCCCCCCAATATCACTTGCTGGAGAGATCAAAGATATCACTTTCTTTCTTTCTTTTCTTTTTTTTTTTTTTGGAGGGCAATTGGGGGTGAGTGACTTGCCCAATGTCACACAGCTAGGTTTTTTTGTTTGTGTGTGCATTGGGTGTCTGAGGCTGGAGCCGAACTCGGGTCCTTCTGACTCCAGGGCCGACTCTCTGCTCACTGCGCCACCTAGCTGCCCCTAAAGATATCACTTTCAAAGAAGGTTTTGTAAGGAGTGGACATGTAAATTAAAGTTTATTGGAGTAAAAGTTAAATCGGCTGAAAACGCTTTACAAAAATTTATTAAAGTCTCTTATTCTGGAAGAAAAATAGAGCATGCTAAAGAATATAGGGAATTTGAGTTAAGCTCCCCCACTTGAAAAGGAAGGAGGGAGGCATAGCAGCTATATTGAGGGGCCTGGAAACAGCCCTGGGTACCCCGAATCCCACACCTCCAGGCATGCAGATGACCCTCTCTCCTTTAAAACCCCTGGGTCCACAACCAGGCTCTGCAGCTGTGGGGAGAGAAGAAAAGCCTCTGTACTTGGTAAGCCCAATTTTTCTACCAGTAACTTTTGTATGTGATGAATTGGAAATGCAATTTATGTCATAATGTCGTTGTGTTATTATGGTATCTCTAAATTGTAAAATCCTCTTATACTGTAAAATTTGAGTGATCATTGTGAGCCAGAAATGTTGTAAGCTAAAGCAGTTTTCAATCTGAAATTTATTGAAACTAAAAGATGGAGAAAAGTTTTGGAAAACCAGATATGTTACTTTATCAGTTCTGCTAATCCTCTCTTATGTTTATTTCATGTAAAGTGGATTTTTTACGTTATAAGATCTGACAATTTAAAACTGTTATATTTGGGATACAAACAGGTACTAATAATGCTGCTGATATTTATTGTGATAGCTGGTTGTTCATTTAACTTTTTGGCTATTCTGGAAATATGCAGTGACTTAAAGTTATAGTTTCTGCATTACTAATGATGAAGTGAATGTACACAGGGAATTGGAAAAGCATTTTGTAGAATTCTTATTGAGCAAATGAGAAACGTGGGAAAAAAAGGAAAGAAAAATATAGGGATGTGGTTTTTAAGCTTGCTTCATCTAAGGATGTATTTAAGTTAATTTGAAGGTTTATGGATCACCACATTCACCATCTATGTGAGATTCCAGAATGTAATTGATTTCTAGTGATAAGTTGATTGGGTATGTGGCAACAAGAAAATTTTAGTTCTGTGTAACTTCAAAAACTTGATTTTTAAGGTCACCAGATTGGTAATTCATTTGTTTTTATTTCAAAGTTCAAATTTAAGAACATGATAATTGTTTATGATATTGTTACTGGTAAAAAGTTGTATTATCTATCCTGTATAAGAAGCAGTTTTTCTTAAAGTCTCGGAGTATTGTAATTTAGGAAATCATAAGCTTCCAAGTCTGTCTTTGTTTAAAAGGAAGTTTCAGTTAAGACTGTTTAAAACTTGTAAGATTGTTAACTAAGTTATTTTTGCTACTGTTTCAATGTTAAAACCTAAAATTGTTAATTGATTACTGTATGTGGAAAGGAGCAGACTGGATGAAAACGTATTCTGACTAGTTCTGCCCATTCAGAACAGTCCTCCTGCGTGTTTAAGAATTGGCTACGCAGGGGCATCATTATTAGCCTTTCCCCCAGTCTCTCCTGCTTAGAATTCATATAAATTTTCCTTATGTTGTAAAACTGCCAAATTCCCTAAAAACTATCTCTATTAGGCAAGGTCATTCAGCCTGTGAAAGGAACTTATTTAAGTGTAGTTTTAAATGAAACTAACTTGCTAAGAAGTTGCAAAGATTGTAAGGATTTCTATCAATTGGCTTTTAGATTTCAGAAGGAAAGATGGTAAATGGAATTCTTTACATTTGTGAGACCTGATGAATCATCATTGCTTAGTGCAGCTCCATGAAAATAAAAATAACTAACTAGCTCTAAGCTGTGATCGGTGAAGCTTGTTGTTTAAGGTAAAAGGCACTTGGGACCATAACTAAATTTTATTTTGAGTTTGAATTTGGGTATAGTTGTCTGCATTAAATCAGTATCTCAGAGAAAATGCCACAAGCTACTCAGAGGGAATGTGATCCTGTACTGCTGATAGGTGGAAGTCTACATTTGGTAAAGGCCAAAGGGACAATCTTAGCCTCTGTCTGGGATGGGATCCCTCCTGGCTCAGTTTACCTATGGGATTCCTTTGAAAAGGAATGTTTCCCACCTATTCCTGAGTCTAGGTATAAGATGGAACAGATACTGCATGGTTGGATATCTGTGACTTTACCTGAATTTAAACAGAGTCAAGGATGTTTTATCCTTTCATATTTGGAATGTCACATGTCCCTGCTTTTTTCCTTCTGTAGCAAGTTTCTATGATCAGAGCAAGTAGTCAGTAACAGATATGGGTTCTTTCATGTAAGCTTACTGGAAAATCTAATATTTTTCATTTGGAATTGGAACATGTGCAGAAAGCATGCGAATTACTCAAGATCATTTTAAAAGTTTTCAATTAACTTACTTTATAAAAGTTTAGTGATCAATTATAAATCTTGAAACTTTTTTAAAAGAAGGGAAAATACTTTCAGAAGAAATTTTCAAATCTCTAGTGTAATTTTAAGAGGCCTATTAAAACTTTCATTTGCAAGATAAATTTATTGCTAAATTAATGTAATGAGTTGTAAATCAGAAGAGATCTTGCTGTTTTGATCTGAATTTGCAGTTATTCCATTATCTAAGCAAAAGTTAACATTTGTAACTGAATGTACATGTAAAAGATTCAATTTCTGAAGTGACTCTTTCTCCCAGAGTGAATATAATCAGAGGATAAACAAGCTTTGTGAAACAAGGATGTATGTCTACCATTTAGCTATGAGATTCAAGTCAGAAGCCTCTTTTGTTAAAGACAGTACAGTTATGTTAGTAAAAGAATAAAAACTCATGAGGTATCTTGTCTATGTAGTATGTGGAAATATGAAGGAAACTGAAATAGTCTGAGTAATGGCTTATGCTAGCCCATCCTCACCCCACTTCTGGTCAGATTTCTCTTGCTTATTTTTGGCTCTTGCCTGCTTAACCTCCTTGCTAGGTTTATCTCTTCTAGGCTCAGTGATTTCCATCTGCAGATGATTGCTCAGACTGAGTACCAACTGTTGCCCAAACCTGCTACTCATTACTCCTTGGATCCAGCATCGGCCAGGTTCCAGACATTGACCATGGACCCCACCCCTTGAACGATGGAACCCTGTGAGACAGGGACTGCTCTACACCCCTTCCCAGAGAGAAGAAGTTCGGGAAGCTGAGACCATCGCCCCTTGTCCCCAAATGATTTTGGGTGCCATCTGTTTAAGGGGGGAATGATGGGGTCCTTGTGATATATATATATATATATATGTATATATATGTATATATATATGTATGTATATATACATACATATATATATACATATATATATATATATATATATATATATGTCTGTAGTATCAATCTGTAACATCAGTTTGTAAGTGGGGTGCTCTGGGATCTATGTCTGTAAGATCACATTTCCACGCCCCCCCCAGCCTCAGAGCATTGACTCTTCCCCTTTCCCCTTCCAGCACTCTGCCCAGCAACAACTCATGACCTGTTTATCTCAGCTTGAAACAATAAGTTATGCAAATGTTATCTCCCTTAGTTAGAGTGGCCAGCCCCACCATAAATTCTTCAATACCTTATCTATAGGATAACTCCTTAGTCAATTATATACCCACACTGTCTCTGATGACCTTGGTGGGTGACAGACTGGGCAAGCTAGTGACCTGTCAGGCCTAAAACCAAACCTCCTGCTAGCCCCCCCTTGAGCTATTTCTCAGTGAATCATGGGCAATGCACCTGTGCAGTTGATATTAAAAGTGTATGGTCCTTTGAGCACTGACCACTCCTTAACTCCTCCCTAATCCCACCCTTACTCACCTAGTTAGCGTAATTGACACCTTAAAACTATGCCTGCAGCCTGTGCAAGTTTGCAGGTCCCATAAGAATCTAGCCCACTGTCCTTGTGCAGCATAACAATAAACTTTACAATTTTGGCTTAAAAAAAAAAAAAAAGAAATTCTCAAGGAAAACTGCCCTGATGTTTTAGATCCAGAGGGCAAAATAGAGGTTGAAAGAATCCACCTATCACTTCCTACAAAAGATCCCAAAAAGAAAACTCCCAGGAATATTATAGCCAGGTTCCAGAATCCCCAGATCAAGGAGAAAATACTACAAGCAGCAAGGAAGAAAGAATTTCAATATTGTGGAAACACAATCAGAATAGCCCAGGACCTGGCAGCTTCTACACTGAGGGATCGAAGGGCATGGAATATGATATTCCAGAGGGCAAAAGAGCTGGGAATGAATCCAAGGGTCACCTACCCAGCAAAACTGAGTATTTTGTTTCAGGGGAAAATATGGTCATTCAGTGGAATAGAGGACTTTCAAGCATTCTTGAGGAAAAAAACAGAGTTGAATAGAAAATTTGACATTTGAGAAGCAAGAGATGCCTGAGAAGGTAATCAGGGAAAAGAAATCAAAAGGAACTTCTCAAAGTTGAACTATTTACATTCCTATATGGAAAAGCAATAACTGTGACTGATGATATCTTTCTCACTATGAAAATAATGGAAGAAGGGTGTGTGGTCATATGAATACATATGTGAATGTGTGTATATATGTTTACAGTTATACGTGGATAGAGGGCACAGTTTGAATTTGTTGGGAAGGGATGATATTTAAGGGGTGAAATTATGAGGTGAGAGAGGAAAGTGGCAAGAGGAGATGGGGAGAGACTGTGTAGGGTAAACTATCTCATGTAGAAGAAGCAAGGGGAAGTGGTTTCAAGGGAGGGGAAGAAGAGGAAGGCAAAAAGGCAAAACCACATTTTCATTGAATTTGGTTCAGGGAGAGAATGACATACATACCAAATGGGATATCTCAATCTGCAGCAGAATAGGGGAAAGGGGAATGAGAGGAGGGATGATGGATGGGAGGACATCCTTGGGGGGAGGGGAGGTTGGAAGTACCCACTATAGAAGAGAGACAGGATCAAGTAGGGAATGGACCAGGTGGGGGGTGGGATGAGTGGGAGGGAATTATAAGCAGCCTTGTACAATATATCTACTATGGTAATGTTTCGCATAGCTAGACATGTACAACATATACTGAATTACTTATCTTCCCAGAAGGAATGGGTGACAAGTGAGGAAGGAAATGGATCTGAAATTTGAGGTTTTATGATTAAATGTTCCAAATATATATAAATACTATTATTAATAAAAAAAGAAAACATGATGATTTTTCCTCACATATAACTGGGCAAAATAACTCTTAACAATTGCTTTAAATTGATCTTTAGTAATGGTACTTTTACACTTTTCAATTTTTGATAATGGGAATTTGGTTTTCTTCTTTTTTTTTTCAAATGCTTTATGAACTTCTAGTTTACATAATTCATTTCCGCCAGATATTGAGTTATAATTTTCTCCCTGTTTTTCCCCTACTCACCCCCCCCAAATAGAAGTCTCCCAAGATATCCCCTCCTCCAATCTGTTCTCTCCCATATTTTCTTCCATTCTCCTTTCAAATTTTCCAGCAAGACATGGTGGATCTCTATGTCCCAATGCTTGTATATCTTATTTCCCTATTACATGTAAAATAATATTAATAACAAGAATTATATATGATTAAATTTTGATTTTAAAACTTTGAATTCCAGCTTCATTTCCTTACTCCCTTGTCACCCACCCCTACTGGGAAGAGAATAAGTTCAGTATATGTTGTATATATATAGCTATGCAAAACATCACCATAGTAGATATATTGTAAAAGACTGACTATATCTCCCTCCCTTCTATCCCAACTGCCACTTGTTCTATTCTCTACTTTGATCCTCTCCCTTTTCAAGAGTGGGTGCTTACAACTTCCCTCCCTCCACCCCAGCCTTCGCTCCCTTCCATCATCCCCACTCTGGTCACCTTCCCCCATACTCTTCTGTAGGGTGAGATATCCTATTTAGTATGTATGTCATTCTCTCCCTGAGCCAAATTCAATGAGAATATGGTTTGTGGTTTTGCTTTCCTGTTCTCCATTGCAACCATTTTCCCTTGCTCCTTCTATATGAGATAGTTTACACCATTCTATCTCTCCCCATGTCCTCTCATTATATTCCTCTCTCAGCTCTTAATTACACTTGTTATGTTTCTTTACTTCCCATTAAAATAGTCCTGTGCCCTCTATCTCTGTATTCCTGTAAACATATATACATACATTCACATATGCATTCATATGCCCACATACTCTTCCACTATTTTCATAGTGATAAAAGTTTCATCAGTTACAATTATTGTTTTTTTTTCATGTAGGAATGTAAATATTTCAACATTTATAAGTTCCTTATGATTTCTTTTCCTTGTTTACCTTCTCAAGTTTCTCTTGTTTCTTGTATCTGAAAGTCAAATTTTCTATTCAACTCTGTTTTTTTCATCAAGAATACTTGAAAGTCCTTGATTCCACTGATTAACCATATTTTCCCCTGAAACATGATACTCAGTTTTGCTGGGTAGGTGATTATTGGTTTTAATCCCAGCTCCTTTGCCCTCTGGAATATCATATTCCAAGCCTTTCGATCCCTTCGTGTAGAAGCTGCCAGATCCTGAGTTATCCTGATTTCTACAATATTCAAATTGTTTCTTCCTGGCTTCTTGTAATATTCTCTCCCTGATCTGGGAATTTAGGAACCTAGCTATCATATTCCTAGGACCTTACTTTTGGGGATCTTTTTCAAGAGGTGTTTGGTGGATTCTTTCAACCTCTATTTTGCGCTCTGGTTCTAAAACATCAGAGCAGATTTTCTTGAGAATTTCTTGAAGGATGATTTCTAGGTTCTTTCTTTGATCATGGCTTTCAGGTAGCCTAATAATTTTTAAATTATCCCTCATGGATCTATTTTCCATGTCAGTGGTTTTCCCAATGAGATATTTCACATTCTTTCATTTGTTTGGATCTGTTTAACAGCATCTTGATTTCTCATAGTCACTAGCTTCCATTTGGTCCAATCTAATTCTGAAGTAATGATTCTCCTCTGTGAGCTTTTGAGATTCTTTTTCCATCTGGCAAATTCGACTTTTTAAGGCATTCTTCTTCTCATTGCCCTTTTGAGCCTCCTTTGTCATTTTAGTTAGTCTATTTTTAAGGTGTTATTTTCCTCAGTCAAGCTGTTGACTGTCATTTCATACTTTTCTTGCATCTTTCTCATTTCTCTTCCCAATTTTCCCCCAACTTCTCTTATCTGCTTCTTACTGTCCTCTATGGCCTGTAACCAGCTCGTATTTTCATTTGGGGTTTTTGGTGCAGGATTTCTGACCTCACAGTCCTGCTCCTGTTCCATGCTTTGATCCTCTTTGCTCCCGCAATAGGAGTCTAATGTTGCATTTTTCTGTTTATTTTGTTTCCTTTGCCTACACATGTTGCCACTCAGTTACTCAACTTTTGGGCTTGTTGCCACAGTAGGACTTTGCCACTAGCCAGGGGAACTTCTGTCCCCAAAATTGTGTTTTTCTCAGCTTTTGGAAGTATTATTTGGGTGGCCTCTGTGAAGCCTCCACCCACTCTGGCAAGCTGGTCATGCACCCCAAGACCTCCAACCGAGACCACAATCCAGATGCAAGAAGGGTAAAGCAAGAGCACTTAGCCCCCTCCAGAGTTATCTCCAGATCCCCCTAGAATTTGCAGGCCAAGAGCTGAAGCTGCTGAGTGGCAATGTGGTGCAAGCTGCGCCAGTTCCTCAGCAGCTTCTCACCCCCAGGGGAAGAAGCTGATGCATTCTCCCAACCAGTCCCAAAGTCCATATGGCACTAACCACTCCCTTTGTCCTAGGCATCTATGTGTAGATAATTCTGGTAAAAGCCACATCTGCTGGTGTTTTGGGGTCCCTCCAGGTGGCTGCTGGTCTGGCCGCCCTTGAGCTAAATCTGCAACTCATGCAAGACTGGGCTCATCTCCCAGAGCTCTGTGCTGGCTGTTCCCTGCCGGGCTGCAGGACTGTCCTCAGTGGGAGGTTAGCTTCTCTGTGTAAACCATTCAATTTTCTCCAGAGGTCTACTATGTCTACCTTCTCTAAGATTCTATTTATCTCCTTAACTTCTTGAGGTTATATTTATCAGGCTCAGAGATGGGGAGATTGAAGTCATCCACTAATATGTTTTTTTTTTTTTATCTATTTCTTCCTCTAACATTCTTAACTTCCCCTTTAGGAATTTGTATGCTGTACTGCTTTTGCTTTGTTTGAGATAAGAATTGCTACCCTTGGTTTTTATACTTTAGCTGAGGCATGATATATTTTACTCCAGCCTTTTACTTTTGCGCTCTGTATATCACCCTATTTCAGATGTGTTTCTTGTAAACAGCATATGGTAGGATTATGATAGTTTAATTGGTGTGACATTAAATAAGTAAGTTAATTTATGTAGAATTGTCATTTTTATTATAATGGTTTTGGCCTACCAATGAACAATTAATATTTCTCCAGTCGTTTGTATCTGACTTTATTTGTGTTAAAAGTGTTTTATTAGGGGCGGCTAGGTGGCGCAGTGAATAGAGCGTCGGCCCTGGAATCAGAAGGACCTGAGTTCGGAGCCAGCCTCTGACACTTAATCCGCACAAAGAAAAAACCTAGCCGTGTAACCTTGGGCAAGTTACTTAACCCCAATTGCCCTAACGGGGCAGCTAGGTGGCGCAGTGAGTAAGAGTGCCGGCCTCGGAGTTTGGATGACCCGAGATCAGATCCGGGCTCGGAAAATGAGCACCCACGCATAAATAATGACTAGCCGTGTAACCTTGAGCAAGTTACTTAACCCCAATTGCTTTAAAAAAAAAAAAGTGTTTTATTATTGTGTTTATCTAATTTTTGGGTTTCTCTTGGCATATAGGTTCTCAATAATTGTATGTTGTTTGCACTTATTTTAAATTATATTTCACCTTTTTATTTCATCTTGCTCAAGATAAATACACACACACATACATACATGCACGTATATTTTGAGATAGAGTTTTATCTACCCTTATAGATATACACATAGGTGTGTGTATGTGTGTGTGCTGATGATGGTTCATGTGGACTTATTTTATATTTTGAAACTTTGCTAATATTGTTAATTGTTTCAACTCATATTTTAGCTGATTTTTTTAGAGTTCTTTAAGTATGCCATATCACAACCAAAGAGGTATAAATTTGTTTTCTCATTACATATTCTTATTTTTTTCAATTCCTCTTTCTTTTCTTATTTTTATAGTTAAAATTTCTAGTATAAAAATAGGATGTAGTTGTCATATCTCTCTCCATATATATGCCATACCTCTCTCCACACACACATACCTATACACACATATATACTTATATATTGAATATATGAGTATATATGTATATATATAAGTTTATATATATACATATATGCATATATACATATATAAGTATATATTAGTAAATGTCTTTGTGTATGTGTGTGAGTGTGTGTGTGTGTGTCTGTGTGTGTGTATGTGTGTGTATACATGTTATTTCCTCTTAATAGTATCAAAGTTCCTTGAGGGAAGGTACTTTTTCATTCTTTTTTAATTCTAGAGCACGTGCGCACACACACACACACACACACACACACACACACACACAAAAAACAAACAAATAACAACAAACAAAAAAACCCCTTAGTCTAATTGGATTTTCTTATTTTTATTTTACTATTTAGTGTATTCGGTCTAGCCTATAGACCCTTTTAGGACTGTAATGTCCATGTCTGTGATGATTCTGTTTTTATTAATAGCAAAAATAATTTCTTTAAATAAGTTTTTCACAGACTTCCAGATTACCTGACCAACAAAAAGAGGCACCAGACATTATCTGCAATTCCCATTTAATATAAAGAAGAAAAATTAGAATAAAATAATAACTATTATTATTAGATGATGATGAAGATGATGATGAAGATGATGATGATGATGATGACGATGATGACGATGATGATGATGATGATACCAAAGGTCGAGCAATTATAGCTGCTTACAAAAGAGAATAAAGCATGAAGCTAGACAAGACAACATATTTATGAATAAACTTTGGCTAAATTCAACTCTGAAGAAATTACTTCCATACCCCTTTCCCAGAATTCATGCTTTTTTAAGATACATAAAATGACCTATGAGCTTATGCTTTGAAACTCACTCAGGGATTTCTTCCTATCATAGTTTTGCTGGTTCAACTTTATCCTTTTTCCCTCATAATCTTGTGGCAACAATTGGCAGAGCAACATTCATATAGTTGCTATAAGGTGAAGACATTGGTATAGAGGGTCACGTTTCCTTATTTTGGAGGTTGATTTTGGATTCAAATAATCCAGGGAGACTAAAATATTTTTGTGAATACACATCCTTCCCCAGATTCTTTAAAATAGGCAGACACTGACTCTACGCAATTAGTGAACTAAAGATCAAAGGATACTAGGGAATAGAACCATTAGGCAATGTTTCAATGAGCATGAATAAAAGAAAACTAAACAAAAGTAATCTTTCATGGCCCATTTTTGTACCCTCAGAAGCTATGTGGGGCAGAGAACCAGATTGATAAAAAGTAACTTCCCCAAACATAGGAGGAGCCCAAGGCAGTTTTGAGGATCAGCTTCAGGGGCAAAATCATCATCAGAGTTGGAGGAGTTATAAAGGGAACTACTGATGAATATAAAGAAGTATGAAAATGCTAAAAATGATCACAAGAGGAAGAAAATCCTGTTAAAAACCTAGAGTACAAACACAGAGATCAATGGAAAAGATTCTAAAGTTGTCTAAGATTAAAGGCATTGAAATAAAAAGTAAATTAAAGCAATATTTATTGAAATACATGTACCTCAGGCCAGTTTTTCTTGATAATTTCTTGGAAGATACTTTCCAGGCTCTTTTTTTTTTCATCATGGGTTTCCAATAGACCAGTAATTATAAGATTCTATCTTCTAGGCCTGTTTTCCAGGTCAGTTGTTTTTCCAATGAGATATTTTACATTTTCTTCAATTTTTTAAATTTTTTAGATTTTGTTTGATTGATTCTTGATACCTCATAGAGTCACTCATTTCAACACATCTAATTCTAATTTTAAAGAATTATTTTCCTCAGTTTTTGTACCTCCTTTTCCATTTGGCCATTTTTTACTTTCAAGGATTTATTTTCTCCAGTTAGGTTTTGAACCTCCTTCTCTAATTGGCTAATTGTACTTTTTAAGAAGTTGTTATCTTTAGGTTTTTTTTCTCCATATTGCCAATTTTATTTTTAAAATAATTGGTCAATTTTTCTTCTACCTCTCTAATTTGGCTTTTAAAATTCTTCTTGAGCTATTCTAAGAGTATGTTTTGGGCTTGCGACAAGTTCATACTACCTTTTGAGGCTTCAGATGTGGATGTATTTTCAATGTGATTGTAGTAGCAAGTACCCCAGCATCCCCAGGGCAGCTGCCAACACAAGTTCTTAGATCTGCTTTTCTAAAGGAAAGCAACTCAAAATGGGTTAATAGTCTTTCTTTAATCAACAAAACATATCATTTACCTAGTTCAGATGAAAAAGTCAGCACCCCAAACTTCAGAGTATACAGAGGTTACAAGTAGAAATTACAAGAAGACAGAGAAAGAAACAGAGCAACCATACAGGCCTCCAACTGTCCAACCATTATATCCATACCTAGTCAGTTACCACAGAGGGAAGCATCAACATCTGGGTTTTTCAAAGCCAGGGGACTCTCAAAGTCTTCCTAGAGTCTCATCTGGTCAAATTACACAACACTTCTCAAAGTGAGCCCCAAAACAAAGCCTTCTCCTGTCTTGCAGAATGTAGTATCCCTCTTGACCCCACTGCCCAATCACAAAGTATCTCCTGAAAAGCAAGGCTTCCACCAAAACCTAAAGGTGCCCTTAACCTAGGGGCAGGGAAGATCTTACACAATACAATCTTAGAAAAAGATGGCAACAAAATAAATTTACATTCCCATTGCAGTGATGTGAATGTTAAACCTTCTCTTCCCTTTCATCATAATAGGATTCTAAAGTCTTTTTTTCCTAGCTTTATTTTTGCCCATTGTGATGGCCTATTTCCTAGCTTTTAAAGTAGATCTCTGCTTCTGGGGCTCAGAGGGTTCTGACCTATTCTTCTTGTGCTGGGACTTAGAGGCCTGTTTCTGTTAGCCTTTGGTTCTGTTAGTCAGAGGCTATATAATGCTGCAGTTCACCTGGTGTTGAGCTGGACCTGGCTGGTGAGTGCTTAGTTTCCCCAGCATGACACTGAAGTGAATAGTGTGAGGTGTGGGGGAGGGGTTGTCTGGAAACTTCAGGTTTTTGGCTCTTTTCCCCTTGCCAAGAGCTTAGGCAGACTCACGGGTGGATGGGGCCATGCTAGTATCTCCCAATTCCCATGGTTGTGCAAAAGCAACTGGGGTTCTGGTGTTAGTGCTTGCTGGCTCCACCCCCCCTACGTTTCAGTGTCTCCTGCTGGGACACTTCTCATCTGGCACTGTTTCCCTACAGCCACAGCAAAGCCACAGCCACACCTTCCTGTAAATCTCCCAAGCCTTCAGCTGGTTCCACAATTTCAGGATTTTACACTGTGTCAATATTCTCTCTTTTTTTTTTCAAGGTCATCAAGGAGGGTGGAAAGCAGTTATGATTTACTCTGCCATCTTGACTCCTGGATGTTCAGGTAGGAGATTTTAACCATTTAGACTGTGGGTTGATAGCTCTAGGAGTAGCTATTGCTGCTGCCGCAGGCCTGGTGCTTGTCTCTTACCCAGCTCAGACAGACCTCTGACCCGCAGTGAAAGTTTTGGGACTTGCCCCTGTGATGGTTGAGTCATTTTGTCTGGCATTACTCTGGATCTTCTATGGTCAGGTCTGTGCTGGTGTAGGCCATGTTCTCTATGCACAGGACTCTGTGCTCTGCCCCTCCCTGCTCAGCAAATCCTACCTGTGGATTTTCCATGTTGTTGACCTGAGCTGGAAATCTGCCACACATTCCATCCTAGTGGTTTCTGTCACTCTAGAATTTCTTCAAATTCACTTTTTAGAGGTAACTGAAGGAATTTATGGGCAAACTCAGGTGAATCCCTGTTCATTCTGCTATCTTGGCTCTCCCACTAAAAAAGTTTTAAAATATGTGTTTAATTGGAAAATATTCAACAACATAGACAAGAAATATATTTAAGAAAAACAAAGCAAAATAAAAAATGACAGTGACTTCACAACAAAATCCTCCCCAAAATGCATTTTCAGAATTTCATATATATAAGTTGTGATGTTTTCAAGGTGGTCTTCTTTCAAATGCTTATCATTAATACTTAAATTTAAGATATATAAATATCCCATACACCAATAAATATTGATAACTTCATCCTAACAATAATGTTAAGTTCATCAAGTTCTTTTTGCCTTTTAAATGAATGCATGTAACCATGAGTACTTTGACCTACAACTTCCTTCTGCTTTCAGGCTTTAGGAAAAATTTCAACTGTAATGTTTTTCTACTTCTTTTTTTTATTTTATTTTATTTTTTTTTTAAACAAATGCTTTATTAACTTCTGTTTTACATCATTCATTTCCACCAGATTTTGAGTTACACTCATTTCCCCCCCATTATTCCCCTAACCAACCTCCCAGAATAGTAGTCCCACAAGATATCACTTCCTCCAAACTGCTCTCGCCCATACCTTCTCCCATACCGCCATCGACTTTTCCATTAGAGGGAGGTGAATCTTTGTGTCCCAATGCCTGCACATCTTATCTCCCTATTACAAGCGAAAGAGTAATAATAATAGTATTTATATATATTTGAAACATTTAATGTTACGACCTCGAATTTTAGATCCATTTCCTTCCTCCCTTCTCACCCATTCCTTCTTGGGAGATAAGTAATTCAGTATATGTTGTACATGTCTAGCTATGCAAAACATTATCATAGTAGATATATTGTACAAGGCTGCTTATAATTCCCTCCCACTCATCCCACCCCCACCTGGTCCATTCCCTACATGATCCTGTCCCTCTTCTATAGTGGGTACTTCCAACCTCCCTTCCCCCCAAGGATGCCCTCCCATCCATCATCCCTCCTCTCATCCCCCTTCCCCCTATCCTGCTGCAGGTTGAGATATCCCATTTAGTATGTATGTCATTTTCTCCCTGAACCAAATTCAATGTGAATGTGGTTTTGCCTTTTTAGCCTTACTTATTCTCCCCCTCCTTTGCAACCACTTCCCCTTGCTTCTTCTACATGGGATAGTTTACTCTACCCTGTCTCTCCCCATCTCCTCTTGCCACTTTCCTCTCTCACCTCATAATTTCATCCCTTGAGTATTCTCCCTTCCCAACAAATTCAACCCATGCCCTCTATCCATATATAACTGTAACCATATACACACACATTCACATATGTATTCATATGAACACACCCCCTTCTTCCATTATTTTCATAGTGAGAAAGATATCATCAGTCACAGTTATTGCTTTTCCATATAGGAATGTAAATAGTTCAAATTTGATAAGTTCCTTTTGATTTCTTTTCCCTGATTACCTTCTCAGGCATCTCTTACTTCTTGTGTCTGGATGTCAAATTTTCTATTCAACTCTGGTTTTTCCTCAAGAATGCTTGAAAGTCCTCTATTCCACTGAATGACCATATTTTCCCCTGAAACAAAATACCCAGTTTTGCTGGGTAGATGATCCTTGGGTTCATTCTCAGTTCTTTTGCCCTCTAGAATATCATATTCCATGCCCTTCGATCCCTCAGTGTAGAAGCTGCCAGGTCCTGGGCTATTCTGATTGTGTTTCCACAATATTGAAATTGTTTCTTCCTGGTCGCTTGTAGTATTTTCTCCTTGATCTGGGGATTCTGGAACCTGGCTATAGTATTGCTGGGAGTTTTCTTTTTGGGATCTTTTTCAGGAGGTGATAGGTGGATTCTTTCAACCTCTATTTTGCCCTCTGGATCTAAAACATCAGGGCAGTTTTCCTTGAGAATTTCTTGAAGGGTGCTTTCTAGGTTCTTTCCTTGATCATGGCTTTCAGGTAGTCCAATAATTTTTAAATTGTCTCTCCTGAATCTATTCTCCAGGTCAGTGGTTTTTCCCATGAGATATTTCACATTGCCTTCTAATCTTTTGTTTGTTTGGATCTGCTTAACATCATCTTGCTTTCTCATAAAGTCACTAGCTTCCATTTGCTCCAGTCTAACTCTGAAGGAATGAATCTCCTCAGTGAACTTTTGAGATTCTTTTTCCATCTGGCAAATTCGACTTTTTAAGGCATTCTTCTCCTCATTGCCCTTTTGGGCCTCCTTTGCCATTTGAGTTAGTCTATTTTTTAAGGTGTTGTTTTCCTCAGTCAGGCTGTTGACCCTCATTTCATACATTTCCTGCATCCTTCTCATTTCTCTTTCTAATTTTTCCTCCACTTCTCTTATTTGATTTTTAAAGTCCTTCTTAAGGTCTTCTATGGCCTGCAACCCACTCATGTTTTCCCCTGGGGCTTTTGGAGCAGGACTTCTGACCGCACAGTCCTTTTCCTGCTCTATGCCCCTAAAATAGGAGACTAGGGTTGCATTTTTCTGTTTCCTTTGCCTTGGCATGTTGCCACTTAATTGCTTGACTTTTGGGCTTGTTGCCACACTATGGCTTTAAGGCCAGCTAGAGGAATTTTCGTCCCGAATGTGTGGGGGGCAACTTCTGTTTCTGGCAAGCTGTAAACCCACCCACAACTTTCACCCTAGATCACAATCCAGATCCAGGGAGGTTAAAGTAAGAGCGATTACCCCCCAAGACTGATCGCTGGATCTCCCCACGATTTGGAGGCCAGGAGCTGGAGCTGCCTCTGAAAACTACAAAATGGCGAGTCTCCTCAGCGGCTTCTAGGCCCCAGGCGAGGGAGCCGACACATTCCCTAAATATCAGTCCCAAAGTCCATAGGACACCAATCTCTTACTTTGTCCTAGGCATGTCTATGTTGATAATTCTGGAGTCGCCACAGCTCCTGGTGTTCTGGGGTTCCTCCAGCCAGCTGCTGTCCCTACCGCCCTGGGGCTAAAACCTCAGCTCATGCGGACCTAGGCTCGGCTTGGATCCTGTATGCTGCATGCTGCACATTGCCATGTCCCAGACTGCTGCTCTGGTCCTTCCTGCAGGGCTTCTGGGCTGTCCTCAGTGGGAGGTTAGCTTCTCTGTGTCGTTCTTTGGGTGCTGGGGCTCCAGAAGTTGTTCAGAGTCCCCTTTTACATAGTTTGGGGGGAATCTGGGGGCAGAGTGTCTTGGACTAGCTGTTTCTACTCTGCCATCTTGGCTCTGCCCCGAAACATTTAATTTTAAGACCTCGAATTTCAGATCCATTCCCTTCATCCCGTTTCACCCATTCCCTCTGGGAAGATAAGTAATTCAGTATGCGTTGTACATGTATAGCTATACAAAACATTACCATAGTAGATATATTGTAAAAGGCTGCTAATATTTCCTCCCACCCATACTACCCCCGTCCTGGTCTGTTCCCTACTTTGATCCTGTCCCTCTTCGATAGTGGGTATTTCCAACCTCCTCTCCCCCCAGAATGCCGCCCCCTCTACCTTCCCCCCTCTCATCCCCCTTCCCCCTACTCTCCAGAAATATCCCATTTAGTATGTATGTCATTCTCTCCCTGAGCTAAATTCAATGAGAATATGGTTTTGCCTTTTTGCCTTACTGTTCTACCCCTCCTCTGGAGCCACTTCCCCTTGCTTCTTCTACATGAGATAGTTTACCCTACCCTGTCTCTCCCCATCTCCTCTTGCCACTTTCCTCTCTTACCTCATAATTTCACCCTTTAAGTATCATTCCTTCCCAACAAATTCAACCTATGCCCTCTCTCCATGTATAACAGTAAACATATATACACACATTCACATATGTATTCATATACCCGTATACACTTCTTCCATTATTTTCATACTGAGAAAGGTTTCATCCGTCATAGTTATTGTTTTTCCATGTAGGAATGTAAATAGGTCAATTTTGATAAGTTCCTTTTGATTTCATTTCCCTGATTACCTTCGCAGGCATCTCTTGCTTTTTGTGTCTGGATGTCAAATTTTCTATTTAACTCTGGTATTTTCCTCAAGAATGCATGAAAGTCCTCTATTCCAATGAATGACCATATATTCCCCTGAAACAAAATACTCAGTTTTGCTGGGTAGGTGACCCTTGGGTTCATTCCCAGCTCTTTTGCCCTCTGGAATATCATATTCCATGCCCTTCGATCCCTCAGTGTAGAAGTTGCCAGGTCCTGTGCTATTCAGATTGTGTTTCCACAATATTGAGATTGTTTCTTCCTAGCTGCTTGGAGTATTTTCTCCTTGATCTGGGGATTCTGGAACCTGCCTGTAATATTCTTGGTAGTTTTCATTTTGGGATCTTTTTCAGGAGGTGATAGGTGGATTCTTTCAAGCCCTATTTTGCCTTCTGGGTCTAAAACATCAGGGCAATTTTCCTTGAGAATTTCTTGAAGGGTGATTTCTAGGTTCTTTCTTTGATCATGGCTTTCAGGTAGTCCAGTAATTTTTAAATTCTCTCTCCTGGATCTATTTTCCAGGTCAGTGGTTTTTCCCATGCGATATTTCACATTGCCTTCTAATCTTTCATTTGTTTAGATCTGCTTAACAGCATCTTGATTTCTCATAAAGTCATTAGCTTCCATTTGCTCCATTCTAACTCTGAAGGAATGAATCTCCTCAGTGAGCTCTTGAGATTCTTTTTCCATCTGGCAAATTTGGCTTTTTAAGACATTCTTCTCCTCATTGCCCTTTTGGGCCTCCTTTGCCAGTCTATTTTTTAAGGTGTTGTTTTCCTCAGTCAGGCTGTTGACCTTCATTTCATACTTTTCCTGCATCCTTCTCATTTCTGTTCTCAATTTTTCCTCCACTTCTCTTATTTGGTTTTTAAAATCCTTCTTAAGGTCCTCTATGGCCTGTAAACCACTCATATTTTCCTTTGGGGGTTTTGGAGCAGGATTTCTGACCTCACAGTCCTCCTCCTATTCCATGCTTCCATCCTCTTTGCCCCCAAAATAGGAGTCTAATTTTGTGTTTTTCTGTTTTTTGTATTTCCTTTGCCTAGTCATGTTGCCACTTAATTACTTGACTTTTGGGCTTTTTGCCACAGTAGGACTCTGCCACCAGACAGGGGAGCTTCTGTTCCAAATGTTGGGCTCTTCCCAACTTCCCCTTCTGGCAAGTTGTATGCCCACCCCAGACCTCCCCCCCACCCAGATCACAATCCAGATCCAGGGAGGTTAAAGCAAGAGCGATTAACCCCCCAGAGTGATCGCTGGATCTCTCTACAGTTCGCAGGCCAGGGGTGGATCTGCTACCGAAATTGCAAAATGGTATGTCTCATGAGTCCATAGGGCAATAACCTCTCACTTTGTCCTAGGCATCTATGTGTTGATAATTCTGCAATTGCCACAGCCACTGGTGTACTGGGGTCCCTTCAGCTGGCTGCTGGTCAGGCTGCTGTGGGGCTAAAACTTCTGACTCATGTGGTCCTAGGCTCTGCTCCCATAGTACTGCACTGTTGTCTTTCATAGCACTGTGCTGGCTGCAGGGCTGTCCTCAATGGGAGCTTAGCTTCTCTGTGTCATTCTGTGGGTTCTGGAGCTACAGAGGTTGTTCAGACTCCACTTTTACATGTTTTTGAAGTGGTATGGCCTGGAACTCCATGGAAGTGCTGCTTCTACTCCAACATCTTGGCTCCACCTCCCCATTTCTTATATTAATTCATCAAATTTCCTTGTTATTCTTGGCATTAAGGAATGTAGAGAAAGCTGCAAATATTTTACCTTTTATTCTTATTTCTTATTTTGAGAGGTTTTAAATGTTCCTGAGTGCTGAAAAATGCTCATGATCTTCCATCTTATTGGAAATTTAACTTGCATTTATTAATTTTAATAATACTCCCAGAATATATTTCTAGCTGATGTTATTGGGACAACATCCAATTTTTTGAATAGCTTTTACTGCTAACAGGATGGTCTTTAAAATGATTTTATAAGATAGAATTTTACTGTGAATACTTTTCTTTTTTGTTCATTTTCATAACCCTGCCAGTATTGGATTTTATTGTTTTTTATGTATTTTGGCCAGTTTTAAGATGAGATAGTACTTCAACATTATTTTAATTTATGTCTCTTAGATTATTTTTAGAGTTTAATAATCCAGAAATGGCAACAAGCAGAGAAAAGACCACATAGCAATCAAATGATGAAGGTAAAATATTATTTGACAGTAACATGACAACGCACCCGGAAAACTCTACTTTTAAACCCCCAAACAAATAGATACAATATGTACAAGTGTATCTAAAATTGGCTATAACATTCTCTTATATATTATCAAAAATCATTGAGAGAGAAAGAAATTTTATTTAGAACACAAATGCACAAATATTTAATAATTAAACTTAACTTCTTATTATCTTAAATTAACAGTAAGCCTTCTGTGTAGCTCTTCACATGCTGCCTGATTTACTTTATTCCACAGAACCATTAAAATCGGAGCAAATAGCACGGCAATATAAAAATTTTCTTTTCACTCTTCCATAATATAGTGGCATTATTCCTTTTTTTCCCCATAAATTGAAACAATAAATAAGAACTTATTTTTTTTCCATTTCTACTTAGAAATGAAGCTTAGGGGAAAGACCCTTCTTTCAAGCCAAATAACTAGTAAGGAAAAAATGGAATAATTGTTAACCATAATGACAATATATTATAAAAACCCAATACAGAAGTTAAATGCTCAAAATGCTATAGGAGTTAGAGGAAGAAAAAGAAAATAATGTCAGTAATAGAAAAGTCTCAAATGCATACCCCCTTGGCAACCAATTTAATCTTCTTTAAGTGTAGGTCTAACCATGCTGTTCACATACTTGGCTCTCACTATTCAGTGATCTCCAGTGGCTGCCTACTACCTCAACAATCAAATGTAAAATGCTGTTTTTAAAGGCTCTCACAACTTGGCCCCTCTCTATCATTGTAGTCTTCTCATGCCTTATCTTCCTACACTTATTCTTTTCCAGTGAAACTGACCTCCTTTTGCTACCTCTCACAAGACACTGTGAGGAATAGAGGGAACTGGAATGGATTGATAACTTAAAGATAGGCTATACAGGGTACTAAATGCCAGAATGATGAGTATAGACATAGTACAGCAGGCAATAGAAAGCAACTTTGGGTTTTTGTTTCTTTTTGTGAAGAAGGGTTGCATGGCTCCACATATTTTCATAAAATTAGTATGAAAACCCTGTGAAGAATACCTTTGAGTGAAGAGAGTTTGGAAACCACAAGATTAGCTGGGTGGCTATTAAAAGAATTGAGATGTGAGGAGGTGAAACCTTGGAAAGGAACAGAAAGCAAAGAGGGGGGTGGTCCATGAGATACTTCTAAGAAAAAAAGCAATAGGACTTAGTAACTAATGGTGTATAGATAAGCTTCTCTATTTCTGGCTCTTAATGCTTTGCCTTCTGTCCAATCCTACTTCCTTCCTCTGCCTTTTGTTTTGCTTCTGACAGAAGATCATCAGCCTTTTGGACTCCTTTGGAGAAAATAGCTCTGAGTCTTATGTAATCTGTGTCCCCTACCTTGCACCACAATGCTGTTGTTCTTTTTTCCCCTATAGTGCTTAAATTCTACCACCACTATTCTCCTAGCTTTCATTTTCTGAACAATTTTTACTTCCTCCTGCTATCTTCAATTTATCAGGAAAATGTCATATCTATGTTTTCATTAGAGATTTCAAAGCTGTTAAATATAGCTGCTGCCATGAGTGAACTATTTACTTACTGCATATGGTAGACAACCTGAAACATAGATCAAATGCAAACATTTTAAAAGCATGCAATTACATGTCACTTTGAAATACACTATTTGCTTATAACTGACAATAGTGATTATTGGTAGGATGTCATTTGAAGAAAAACCCATGGGCAGATATTTTTAATTTAGATTAACTATGTGCTCATGTTCTGGAATGGGCCTCAGCTTAATTATATTATAAATGGTGGTTACCAGATTTGTGTTCTCATGCTCCAAAGTTACATTCTTGCACTTTTCAAGTCTCCATCTGAAGTGCATGTTAAATTTATAGTCTTGACATTTCCACTTCTCTTTAAATTACCTTTGTGACTTGCTATTCAGATGTGTGAATAATTTTTTTAAAGCTCTATTGTTCTCTCCAGCTTTCTGCTGTTAAAATGATCTTCCAGTTTGACACTTTTAAAGTGATGGAGATAGGAACTCCACAAAAAATTGTACCTTTACAAGTGATCCAACAACTCTGCAAGAAAATATTGATCACTGTGCAAAGAGGGACATGTTTTACACAGGCTATCCTTGACTTAAAAGCTTTCTTGTCCTTCCCAGGTCTCTTGTTTTTATACCTCTGAACCAAGGTTACCAAGATCACTAGACATTTCTTAAACATACAATTGCATAAAATAATTATAGAAATAGTTATATGGATATAGTCTCTGCCCTCTAAGAAGGTATGACCTAGAGTGTTGATGCTACTTCATACAATTGTCAATTATCTTCAGATCTTCACTGTCCTTTCCCTTGTCACTTAGTCCTGCATTTAATATATTTTTTATTTACTATTATTGTGGAAGCTCACATCAACTCAGTCTGTAGATCATATTAATAGCCTCCTGGACAACCTCCCTCATCTCTTTCTGTTCTAATTCATCCTATATATCCTGTTGCCAAATATGCTAAAAATATTATATTTTTAAAAAAATATTACTATCTGGATCAGGAATTTGATATTACTTTTTTAAACTCGGTAAATCAATACCAACATCATCTGCTTTAATTACCACCGGGTTCTGATGGTGTAGCTAGGTGGCTCATTGGATAGAGTGCTGTGCTTATATTCAGGAAGATGTGAGTTCAAAGCTGACCTCAGATACTTATCTAGCTGTATATATCCCAGGGCAAATCACTTAATCCTGTTTGCCTCAGTTTCTTAATCTGTAAAAAGAAATGGCAAAGTATTCCAATATCTTTGCAAAGAAATCCTCATATAACGTCATGTAGAGGTAGACGGGAATGAAATGATTGACCAGAAACAACAACAATAGTATTATGGCTGTGAGGTAGATGACACACCAGATATGGAATTATAAAATCTGGGTTCCATTTGAATTCCTGCTAAGAAGTTGGGCAAGTCACTGAAATAAACTTTTTTTTAATCAGATGTATAATGAGAAAGTTGGGTTAAATGATATCCCCAGGCCCTGATAGATTTAAATCAACAATTCCCATTAAATTTTATTTTTCTGTATTTATCTCATTGTTCCCATCACTTAGTAGAATTTTTAGATTTTGATTCTGTCATATATATTAGCTACCTCTTCAAAACTTTAATACTGTGACAAATATTTCATCTATCTTCATGTCATTGATATAAATGTTGGATAGGAAAGAGCAAGAATGGAACCATTTGAGACAACTATGTTAATATGAACACATTTGTTTCACTCTTTGGATTCAGGCATACAACCAGTTTCTAATCAACATATTATTTTCTAGTATACATCACTCCCTATTGTCCACACGGGTATTATGAGAGACTTTATCAAATGTCATTACAGGGCAGAAGTATGCTATATATTTATGTATATATGTGCACACATACATACATATGTGTGTGTGTGTGTATACTAAGCTACCAGTCTATTAACCTTGTCAAAATAGTACTGACATTGTAATATGACCTATTTTTTCTTAAAATTTGCTCCCTGGTAGTGATCATTGTTTTCCTTTCTAAATACTATCAAAACATCCTTTAGTAGTTCATCTTAAAAATTTTCCAGCAGTTGATTCTAAGGTTGCAGTTTAAAGTAGTCACCCTCTTCTGTTTTGGAATAATGCTATAGCATTCTCCATTCTCTAATCCCAGGACACTTTGATTTCCGAAATTTTTCAAAGAACTCAAACAATAATTCAATAATCACACTTTCATTTTATTTTAGTACCCTATGATAGGTTATTCCAAACTTACTTATTTGAATTGATTAAAAGGCAACAGGTGCTCTATTCTCCTCTCCTTATATATCTTTGGATTTCAGTTCCCAGGTAACTTTTTTCTGGTCTACGTCTAAAGTTTATCCTGTGTCAATAATTATTATATTATAATGGTTAATAACATCTTATTTCTTTCTAGCTATTTAGATGGTACTGATAATAATAGTGTTCCCCTTTCCCTTGAGAGATACCATTATGTCTTTGTGATGTTGTAGTTGTGGAACATCTCATTGTGCTTCAGACAGGACCCTTCTTTTTCTTTTCCTCTCTTTTAATAGCATTTTCCCCCAATTTCATATAAAGATAGTTTTCGACAATGACTTTTATAAGATTTTGCTTTACAAATTTTTTCTCTCTCCTTCCCTTTCCTTTTCCGAAGATAGCAAGCAATCTGATATATGCTAATCATGTACAATTATATTAAACATACTTCCACATTAGTCATGTTGTGAAAGACGATATAGAACAAAATGGAAAAAAAAAAACATGAGACAGGAAAAAAAATAGAGAGAAAAAATAGTATGCCTCTATCTGCATTCAAACTCCACTGTTCATTCTCTGGATTGGGATAGCAATTACCAGTGTTAGTTAATTGTGTTACACCATTGTATTTTGAGAAAAGCTAAATTCCACAGAGTTGATCGTCATACAATGTTGCCGTCACTGTATACAATATTCTCCTGGTTCTGCTCACTTCACTCAGTATCAGTTCATATAAGTCTTTAACGGTTTTTCCCCTGAAATCCGCCTATTCATCCTTTCTTATAGCATAATAATATTCCATTAGAGTCATATGCCTCAATTTATTCAGCCATTCCCAAATTGATGTATATCCCCTTAATTTCCAATTTTTTGCCATCACAAAGAGAGCTGATATAAATATTTTTGTACATGTACGTTTTTTTCTCTTTTTGGAGACCTCTTTGGGATACAGACTGAGTAGTCATATTGCTGGATCAAAGAATATGCACAGTTTTAAAATCCTTTGGGCATAGTTCCAAATCACTCTCCAGAATGATTGCATTAGGTGACAACTCCACCATGCAATGCAGTAGCATTCCAATTTTCTCCAACATTTATCATTTTCAAATTTTCTCATATTAGCCAGTCTGAAAGGTATAAGGTAGTTCCTCACAGTTTGAACTTGTACTTCTCTGATCAATAGTGATTTAGAGCATTTTTTCCAATAGGTAGGTTTAATTTCTTCATCTGAAAACTACCTGTTCATATCTTTTGACAGTTTATCAATTAGAGAACAACTTTAATTTCTTCATCTGAAAACTACCTGCTCATATCTTTTGACAGTTTATCAATTAGAGAACAACTTATACATTTGAACTAATTCTCTGTATATTTTAGAATTGAGGCCTTTTTCAGAAACACTAGTTGTAAAGAAAAATTTCCCATTTTTATGCTTTCCTTGTGTTCTTTTTTGCATTGGCTTTGTGCAAAACCTTTTTAATTTAATGTCATCAAAATCATCCATTTTGCATTTCATATTATTCTCTATCTGTTGTTTGATCATAAGTTCTTCCCTTCTCCATAGATCCGATAGGTAAACTATTCCTTGTTCTCTTAAATTGCTTGTGGTGTCACCTTTTATGTCTAAATCATGGACCTATTTTTACCATATTTTGGTATTCAGATAGGACCCTTTACTTTAAAATTAGATTGTTCTTTAAAGGTAAGTGATCAAAAGAGAACATTTGCTGCTCAAAATGAAGAAACTATAATCCCTACCAATAAAAAAAAAAAAAACTTATAGGGGAAACTGAATGTTAGTGGAAGGTAATAAAGTGATCATAGGCTTTAAGAAAGATCTTTGACTGTACACACACACACATTTATTATAGAATGATTTTTCTTAATGTGTGAAATGCTTAGAGACAAATTCAAAGTCTATCCCTTTTAAATTTGAAATGAATAAGTTGTATAAATGGCTTCTGGAGTTGTGAATAGCTATTACATCTATCTTGTAACTTAATGGTTAGTTTATGGAAGTCAAATAGCTAGACAATTTCTTGTTTTTTTTTTTTTTTTTTTTTTTTTACTGGAGAGCAGAGTTGAATTTGCGTCTTTTAATCTCTTCTCTGTGCTTGGGTATGGTGGAGGTAATGGTAAATTTTGGTTGGATGTCAATGAGAACATTTGCCATTGGATAATATGAGTCATAAAAAAATGTGTTTGAATTTTGAAAGGAGAGATGTTTGAGAATAATGCCTTCATGAAGTCTATTCGAGCCTACTATGCAGGGCAAGAACAGCCAAATACACAGGACAATATAGACTCTCTACCCACCCCTGAGACCACAGAAGGAAACATGATCTAGTCTCAAGCCGAAATAGCATTCCTGGATGAGCTTAAGAAAAATTTTAAAGACCAAATCAGGGAAGCAGTGACCAACTTGGTAAAAGAAAATACCTGCCTAATAAAGGAACTTCAAAAACTAACTGAAGACCATAATTCTCTAAAAATTAGACACAATAAAACTGAAACTCTGAACTCTATGATGCAGCAAGAGTCAGTCAAACAAAACAAGACAATCAAAAAATGGGAAGAAAATGTAAAATATCTCACTGGAAAAATAACTGACCTAGAAAACAGATCCAGGAGAAACAACTTAAGAATTTTTGATCTACCAGAAAGCCATGATGAAAAAGGCAGCCTAGACAACATCCTCCAAGAGATTGTCAAAAAAACTGTCCTGAGGTCCTGAAATTAGAAGATAAAATAGCTATTGATAGAATTCACCAAACTCCTACTGAAAGAGATCCCAAACTGAAAACTCTAAGAAATATAGTAGCCAAATTCCTGAACTACAAGATTAAGGAAAAAATTCTACAAGCAGCCAGAAAGAAACAATTCAAATATTGAGGAACTACAGTTAGGATCACACAGGACCTAGCAGCTTCTACATTAAAAGTGTGGAGGGACTGGAATTTGATATTTCGTAGGGCAAGAGAACTAGGGCTACAACCAAGGATTAACTACCCGGCAAAACTGAGCATAATCTTTCAGGCAAGGAGATGGACGTTTAATGAAATAAGGGATTTCCAGAATTTCCTGATGAAAAAGCCAGAGCTCAATGGAAAATTTGCTCTCCAATTACAAGATTCCAGATGGATATAAAAAGGTAAACAAGGTAACACAGACTCACACATGCAGAAGTGCACACACCCACATCCACAAACACACGCTCATTACTTGGGATGCAACAAGAGCAAAATGTTCACATCCCTATATGTGGAGCTGATAACTTTCAATATTCGAAATCTTTATGATTATCATGACCTTCAAAAGGGTTATACTTAGATAGAGGGTGTGGGTATGAATGCACTAACCTAAAATGCACTAACCTAAAAAAAAACAAACAAATTATTAAGGGGATCAAAGGGACTGAAATGGGAAAAAGGAACGGATGAGATAGGAGAAGGTAAAATATGTCATCTGAAGAGGCATCAAAACCCACTAGAGAAGAGGGGCAAGAAAGAGGGAGAGGAACATCATTTAAACACTATTCTCACTGATTCTCGTTCAAAGAGGGATCAAATTAATCAGTGAAGTTTAAGATTCTAATGTGAATAGACACATAAATTCATTAAGTAGAAGAAAAGGAGGGAGAGGGAGGAGCACTGTTTGAAATTTACTCTCATTGGTTTGGAATCAAATTGGGAGTAATTTACTCTGATAAGTATAAAAATTTATTGTGTCCTATAGATAGTGGAAAGGTAAGGGGGGGGGGGTGAAAAGGAGGAGACTAAAGGGGGGATTAGAGGGGAGGGAAATAGTAGTAAGGGTAGAGGGTAGGTTAAGAAGGGGGGTCACTGGGTGGGGACACTGAGGGAGGGGTGGTCAAAAGGGAAATCTTCAAGGAGGGGAAGGGAGAAAGAAGAAACAAAAACATAAACAGGGGAGGGAATAGGATGGAGGGGAAGAGACAGATGGTCATCATTACTGTGAATGTGAATGGGATGAACTCTCCCAAAACAAAGGCAGATAGCAGAATATACCATAATCCATAATCCATAAACCATAATCCTACAATATGCTATCTAAAAGAAACACAGGGGCGGCTAGGTGGCACAGTGAGTAAGAGCACCTGCCTCGGAGTTGGGAGGACCCAAGATCAAATCCGGCCTCAGAAAATGAGCACCCACACATAAATAATGACTGGCAGTGTAACCTTGAGCAAGTTATTTAACCCCAATTGCTTAAAAAATTTAAAAAAAAATAAGAAACACATTTGAAACAAAGGGATACCCATAGGGTAAAGGTAAAAGGTTGGAGTAAAAGCCTCAGCTAAAGTAAAAAAAAAGTAAAAGTAAAAAAAAAAAAGCAGGGTTAGCAATACTTATCTCAGATAAAGTAAAAGCAAAAATAGATCTAATTAAAAGAGAGAAGGAAGGAAACTATATCCTACTAAAAGGCACCATCGAGAATGAAGCAATATCACTACTTAATATATATGCACTATGTGGTATAGCATCCAAATTCCTAGAGGAGAAGTTAAAGGGATTAGAGGGAGAAATTCTAGTGGGAGACCTTAATCTCCCCCTCTCTGAACACGATAAATCTAACATCAAAATAAACAAGAAAGAAGTTAAGGAGGTGAATAGAATCTTAGAGAGACTAGATATGATGGATTTCTGGAGAAAACTGAATGGGGATAAAAAGGAATTTACTTTCTTTTCAGCAGTGCATGGTACATACTCAAAAATAGACCATTTACTAGGGCATAAAAACCTCACAATCCAGTGCAGAAAGGCAGAAATATTAAATGCATCATTCTTAGATCATGATGCAATAAAAATTATATGCAATAAAGGGCCAGGGAAAGATAAAATAAAAACTAATTGGAAATTAAACAATTTAATCCTAAAATTTGGTGGTTCAAACAAGAAATTATAGAAAAAATCAATAATTTCATTCAAGAGAATGATAATAATGAGACAACATACCAAAATTTGTGGGATGCACTAAGTGCAGTTCTCAGGGGAAGTTTTATATCCCTGAGTGCATACTTAATTAAAGTAGAGAGAAGGGAGGTCAATGAATTGGACATGCAATTGAAAAAGCTAGAAAAAGAACAAATTGAAAATCCCCAATTTAGTACTAAAGTAGAAATATTGAAAACCAAAGGTGATATTAATTAAATTGAAATTAAGAAAACTATTGAATTAACAAATAAAACTAAGAGCTGGTTTTATGAAAAAATCAACAAAATTGATAGACCCTCAGCCAATATGATAAAAAAAAGAAAGAAGAAAACCAAATTATGGGTATCTAAAATAAAAAGGGTGACCCTACCTCCAACACAGAGGAAATAAAAAAAAAAATAATGAGGAATTATTTTTCCCAATTGTATGCACACAAATATGACAATCTTAGTGAAATGGATGAACATTTACAAAATCACAAATTGCCCAGATTAACTGAAGAGGAAGTGAATTACCTAAATAACCCCATCTCAGAAAAAGAAATCAAACAAGCCATCAATGAACTCCCTAGGAAAAAATCTCCAGGGCCAGATGGGTTTGCTAGTGAATTCTATCAAACATTTAAAAAACAATTGATTCCAATACTCTGGAAACTATTTGGGAAAATTAGTGAAGAAGGAGTCCTACCGAACTCTTTCTATGACACAAATATGGTGCTGATTCCTAAATTAAGAAGACATAAAACAGAGAAAGAAAATTATAGAACAATTTCCCTCAAGAATTTAGACGCAAAAATTCTAAATAAAATATTAGCCAAAAGACTCCAACAGCTTATCACAAAAATAATACATCCTGATCAGGTAGGATTCATTCCAGGAATGCAAGAATGGTTTAATATTAGGAAAACCATCAGCATAATTGAGCATATCAACAATAAAACTAGCAGAAACCACATGATTATCTCAATAGATGCAGAAAAGGCTTTTGACAAATTACAACATCCATTCCTATTAAAAAAAAAAAAACTAGAAAGTATAGGAATAAATGGAGCCTTCCTTAAAATAGTTGCTAGCATCTATTTAAAACCATCAGCAAGTATTATATGCAATGGGGATAAACTAGAGGCCTTTCCAATAAGATCAAGAGTGAAACAAGGGTGTTCACTATCACCCCTCTTATTCAATCTGGTACTAGAAACACTAGCAGTAGCAATTAGAGAAGAAAAAGAAATCAAAGGAATCAAATTAGGCAAAGAAGCGACCAAGCTATCACTCTTTGCAGATGATATGATGATATACTTAGAGAATCCTGGAGAATCAAGTAAAAAACTACTTGAGACAATAAATAAATTTGGCAAAGTTGCAGGATATAAAATAAACCCACATAAATCCTCAGCATTCCTGTATATCTCTAATGAAACTCAACAGCAAGAGATAGAAAGAGAAATCCCATTTAAAGTCACTGTAGACATAAAATATTTGGGAATCTACTTGCCAAAACAAACCCAGAATCTATATGATCACAACTACAAAACACTTCTCACACAAATAAAATCAGATCTAAATTGTTGGAAAAATATCAATTGCTCGTGGCTGGGTCCAGCTAATATAATAAAAATGACAATTTTACCCAAACTGAACTATATATTTAGTGCCATACCAATCAAGTTACCAAAAAACTACTTTTTAGAGTTTGACAAAATAATAACAAATTTTATTTGGGAAAACAGTCTAGAATATCAAGGGAATTAATGAAAAGAAATGCTAGGGAAGGTGGACTAGCTATGCCAGATTTTAATCTGTATTACACAGCAGGAGTCATCAAAACTGCTTGGTATGGGCAGAGGTGTAGAGTAGTGGATCAATGGAATAGATTAGGCGCAGGAGACCCAGCAGTTAATGAATATAGTAATCTATTGTTTGATAAACACAAAGACCCCAGTTTTTGGGATAAGAATGCACCATTTGACAAAGACTGCTCGGAAAACTGGAATACAGTATGGCAGAAATGGCATAGATCACTATCTAACAAAATCAAGTCTAAATGTGTGCATGATCCAGGTGTAAAGGATGATACTGTAACCAATTTGGGAAAGCAAGGAATAGGTTACCTAAAAGATTTGTGGAAAGGGGAAGACTTTAGGACCAAACAAGAATTAGAGAGCATTATAAAATGCAAAATGGATAATTTTGATTACACTAAATTGAAAAGCTTCTGTACAAACAAACACAATGTAACCAAGATCAAGAGGGAGGTGGGAAATTGGGAAATAATTTTTACAACTTGTGTCTCTGATAAAGGACTCATTTCTAAAATTTATAGAGAATTGAGCCAAATCTATATGAATACAAGTCATTCCCCAATTGAGAAATGGTCAAAGGATATGAACAGGCAGTTTTCAGAGAAAGAAATTAAAGATATCTATAAGCATATGAAGAAATGCTCTAAATCACTATTGATTAGAGAAATGCTAATCAAAACAACTCTGAGATACCACATCTCTTCAGTCAGATTGGCTAAGATGACAAAACAAGAAGGTGACAAATGCTGGCGAAGATGTGCACAAATTGGAACACTAATACATTGCTGGTGAAGGTGTGAACTTTTCCAACCATTCTGGAGAGCAATCTGGAATTATGCCCAAAGGATTATAAATAATTTCATACCCTTTGACTCAACAATACCCCTTCTAGGGTTATATCCCAAAGAGATCATAGAAGTGGGAGGAAGACCCATATGTACAAAAATATTTAAAGCAGCCCTCTTTTTCGTTGCAAAGGATTGGAAACTAAAGTGGTGCCCATCAATTGGGGAATGGCTAAACAAGTTGTGGTATATGAATGTAATGGAATATTATTGTGCTATAAGAAACGAGGAGGTGACGGATTTCATAATTACCGGGAGAGACTTATACAAACTGATTCTGAGCGAGAAGAGTAGAATCAGAAGAAATTTGTATACAATCACAGACAAACCATATCTGTGATGACCAACTATGATAGACTGGACTCTTTTCAGCAATGCAGTGATATAAGTCAATCCCGAAAGACTCAAGAAAGAGAGAAATGTGCCATCCAGAAATATAACTAGAAAGAACTGAGCCTGGGTCCTGATGGAAGCAAACTAAATGATCTTTTTCTTTTCTTTGTTTGGTTTTATTTCTTCTTTACCATCTTTCATCCCACCTAGTACAATTGGAATAATGTAATTGGAATAATGTCTAATATGAAAGTATTTGCAGATCCTATACTGGACTATATGCTGTCATGGGGACAGGGGGGAGGGAAGTAAAGGAAATTTGAAAATCAAGAAGCTATGGAATTGAATCTTGTTAACTGAAACTAAACTAATAAATTAACTAAAAATAAAAGATGAAATGTAGTTGGAATTGTAGCAAGAGTTCTGGTTGTGATGAAACTTGACTTTTTATCTACTGTTCCCCAAGAATAGGTATTTTCTAGCTGTATCAACATAGGCAAGTATTGTAATATATCTGGGCATTAATTTCTTCAGCTCTGTACTAGGGATAATATCTGTAATACTTATTTCATAGGATTGAGTTCTAGTTCAATTCATTAAGCACTTATTCTATGTCGGGAATGCACTAGGTTTACAAAGCTTCAAAAGATATATTCCCTACGCTCAAAAAACTAATATTCTACTAGAGGGGAAGGCAACATACAAATATTTGAGTGCATTAATAATAAGTACAAAGAAAATGCAATACGCAGGAGCTATGATACTAATAACAGTGGGATAAAGCAAAGCCTAATGCTTGAGGCAGAACTTGAATACATCCCTAATGAAAGCTAGAGATACTAAGAAATAAATGTGGGGAGGGAAAATATTCAATATATGTATGTGGCTTCTTCAAACAAAAGTATAGGTGATAGAATATAGTCTGGACAAGAACAGGAATAATATGGATTTGCTTGAATGTGTAAGAAAAAATATTGTGCAATCATAATAGAAAGAAAAATGAATCCAAGTATGAAGAACTTTAAATTTCAACCCAAGGAATTTATAATTCATACTGTATTTAATAAGAAACTAATGTAACTTCCCAAGCAGGGAAATGATGTGGCTAGACCTATGCTTTAGGAATATTGTTTCCAATTTATTTTGACAGTGATGCAGAAGGGGAGAGAAAGAAAGGAATAAGTACTTCTTATGTACCTACTGTGTGCCAGACACTGTTAAGTACTTTATAAACACCTTATGGTACAGTAGCAGATGCAAAGTGGAATATTCTGGAAGTCCAGTTTTTGCTCTCGATAAAAGAAGGTATTCAGAGGTCTTTAATACTCCTGTTTCTAGCCCTCCAATCACAGGAGTGAGGAGAATAATGGAGGTGATGTCAATCAAACCTTTAGTTAGTGGCATGGTGATGAGGTTTAAAAGTCATGTGCTTGTCCTGGGAGGGACATCTTGTTCTATGGGGTTGAAACCAGACTAGTATGAGTAATTATCTTCCCACATCTAAAAGTCTCTATAGCTTCCTTTTAGCTTTCCTATCTCTTCCTTCGGGATAGAAGGTGGCAGGGGTAGGGGGTGGAGGTGGGGGAGGAGGGTGAAGCTTCTTTTTAGCTTTGTTCCAAATTTCACAATTGGTGTTAAACTACCCTTTCCTTTACATTTCAGAAGACAACATTTGAAATGAAAAGGAACACCTAACCCTGTTAACTTCAGAAACCCACCACTTCATACATCATTTATTATATGACTCCCTTTTCCAAGATTTGACATGGTTCTTAACAATTAGGCATGGAGAGTATTGTTGTCCTACCCTTCAGAAAATCTTAAAGGCAAGGATTAAAAAGCTTGCAAATTGAGAGCATATTACTAGTCTCATGGGGACTTGTACTCTGTCATCTCTAATATCCTTTACAACTTTGAAATCCCTCTATTAGTTTTCTTAAGGGAAAAGAGTGATGAGTCTGTTCATATTTGTTTGAAGAATGGAGATAGTAATTATTTGAGACATAGTAGAGCCAGTTTATACCAGTAGCATAGCTTTCTCCCTATCAATTTAGGTATTATGGAGGATGTGACATTTCAGGAAAAGTTTGAACAAAAATAATTTTCATTTGTACAGTACTTTTTTTCCTTTTTGGAGGGCAGTTGGGGTTAAGTAACTTGCCCAAGGCCATACAGCTAGGTTTTTGTTTGTGTGTGTTAAGTTTCTGAGGCCAGATCCAAACTCAGGTCCTTCTGACTCCAGGGCCAGCACTCTACTCACTGAGCCAACTAGCTTCCCCTGTACATGACTTTTTGAAGAAAAAAATATGCAAACTCTGAAAAGTAGCTAGGGCAAACTTATTATTCCCATTTTACAAAAGAGAAAACTGAGTTGAAAGTCATGTGACTTGTTTACATATTCACTTAAAAAGGTGTCACATGCAGGACATGAACATAAAGCCAGAGCTCTTCCCATTATATTGTTTTGCTTTTCAATGATAGGAGACAAATGGGTTTCATGAGGAAGGAGGATTTATGGAATTATTTTGAAGATGGATGAGAGATCACATCATAGACTGGAGCAAGAGGACCATCCAGATATATAGTACTGTGCTTCTGAAAATGGCTCAGGGGCTGAAATAAGAGGAATGAAAGGGATAAGATTTCAATAGGCATGTCTGAGATGAATGGAAGAAGTATATCAGGCCCAGAAAAAATTGGTAAAAACAATATATTCTAGTATGGCCAGGGGAACCACAGCTTACACACAATCAATTGGGTAATGAGAAGACCCTTGAGAAGGGAAATACTTGAGGCAATGATGGTAGCTTTCAGACTATTTTGAGAACTTACATTCTGGAATGTAGAAATACTGTTAAAGGGGAGTTGCTAATAACCTAGGGAGATTTTCATGCAGACATGTATTAAAATGGTTCCTCAGGGAATGGATCAAGTTGCAAGTATGGAAAATGCAGGAGAAATGGGAAGAAAATAAGAAACGATATGGCAAAAAGGTTAATGATAGAAATGTTTCAAGTATTTATGGCAGGAGCTATTAAGAAAAATGGTCATATTCTTCAGTTCCTTAGCAAGATGTAATTATTTTTGATCTGTGGGTTAGATTGATAGCTATTGAAGTCCTTTTATAAGTCTGAAATTTCTATGGTTCTGTGGTTTTTTTAATGTCCAGTATGATGGAGGATACAAAAGAAAGAGCAGCTTGATTTCAGAAAACTCATGCTATTTTTGAGGATACACACACATAGACACCAAATACATGGGAAAAAGATTTAGTTTTCCTGTTTCCATAACCCTTGCCTTTCGTTAAAGTATCTGAGTGAGGGGCATATGTTGAAAGTTGACTTTCCTGGCCCCGTAGAGAGTTGTATTTACTCTGCCCTGACATTACTCTGGTCTGAGGAAATTGCTGTTGATATTACAATTTTCTGTGTTTTCCACTCATATGATATTGATTTAACTGACAGCTTTTCCTTTTCCTCTTAATAAGAAAGAGAAGGATTGTTACATGAACTAGATGTTTTATATAGAGAGATGGCATAAAGGGTCAGGAAGAAGACTCAAAGATGAGAGATGCAGTGTTTACTCTATAGATTAACCTATTTAATGCCCTAAATGCAGCTCCGTACTGAGTTTCACATGGAGATAACAGTATTGGATGTTATCTCAGATAATGTCCCTGGAGTATGCTTCTACCAGTATGTCTGTAGAGATATTTCCTAATTTATTTGCAGTCCTTATATGTGGACAATGATTATGGAATTTACAGTGGTTTCAGAATCTCCCTTTCTGCTGGGAATTTCATTAACTAGGATGACCTGTCTTTGTCACCTACTACTCATTGTTATTTTTCACCACTTCTGAGAGTCCCAGATGGGTCCTATTGGTAGATCTGGGGTGCTGGTAAGAATGAAGAAAGATGAAAAAAGAGTAGCACACTTCTATTCCTTACTCCTATCCTAACTGCTGTAGATTCTTTCTACTTAAGAACTAACCTTGTTGACAAAATCCAGAGAATCTTTCTCTTGCCTTTTTACCTTTTCACCCCAGAAATATTTCATACTATTATTTAGTCCTGAGTTTTTCCAGTCCCATCTCAAGTGACAAAATTCCAGGATGGTTTAAATATCTATGACTTCTGAAATGGAGATAGATGTTACTTTAATCCTTTGTGTGTAAAATCCTTCATTATCACCTGCCAGAACAAACTCATTAATTTTTATTCAACTGTCTTCAACAGATATTTTAAGCACGTAATTAGTGATCAAGGGACTATGCTAGGTCTTGGGAGAAAACAAAGATAAATTCAATTCCTGCCCTCAAAAAACTTTTATTCTACCCGGCAAATAGAGCAAGTGAGCATTACAAGGTAATTTGATGAGAAGGAAAAGAACTCTAACATGTGGGGCATGGGGTGGATTAAGCAAGTCTTAACAGAGTAGGTAGAATCTGAGCAGAGACTTAAAGGAAAAAAATGCTTTGACATTGAAGAATTAATATAATTTAAGGTCTATTAATAGTATTATATTGTCTAGAAGTGAAAGGGAGATGGTCCTACTCTATGCTGCTTTTGTCAGACCATATGTGGTGTGTTGCATTTAGTTTGGGTCCTTAAGTTTAAAGAAGGAAATATACAAAGTGTAGTATACCTACTTCGGGTAATCAAAATAGGGAGGAGACTAAAAATCATCCTTCCCACGCTACTATCAGGTGCTTGAGATTGCTTCAGTGTTAACAACAACTATTCAACTAAATCCAAATTCAAAACTTACCACACACACACACACACACACACACAGAGAGAGAGAGAGAGAGAGAGAGAGAGAGAGAGAGAGAGGGAGAGAGAGAGAAAATGAGTTAATTTCTTAATCTTGTCCATGAGGATGCTATCAAAGATTTCATTAAAAAAAAAAGCTCTGGGGCGGCTAGGTGGCGCAGTGAATAGAGCGCCGGCCCTGGAATCAGAAGGACCTGAGTTCGGAGCCGGCCTCCGACACTTAATTCTCACAAACAAAAACCTAGCCGTGTAACCTTGGGCAAGTTACTTAACCCCAATTGCCCTAAAGGGGCGGCTAGGTGGCGCAGTGAGTAAGAGCGCTGGCCTCGGAGTTTGGATGACCCGAGATCAGATCTGGCCTCAGAAAATGAGCACCCACGCATAAATCAAATGACTAGCCGTGTAACCCTGAGCAAGTTACTTAACCCCAATTGCTTTAAAAAAAAAAAAAAAAAGCTCTGCTGAAATCCACATATTCATATTTTTTTTTTTTTTGTCTTTTTGGAGGGGGGAAAGCAGGGCAATTGGCGTTAAGTGATTTGCCCAAGGTCACACAGGTAGTAACTGTTAATTATATGAGGCAGTATTTGATCTCCATTTCTCTTGACTACAGGGCCAGTTCTCTATTCACTCTGTACCCAGCTGCCTCCACATATACATTTTCAATGTTATTTCCCAGATATAAACATAATTTAACATTCTGAAAAAACGAATCAGAATAGTCTTGAATGATCAGCACTTGATAATTTTAGAATAATTCTTAGTAGTTCCTCTTCCTAAATGCTCACATTACTCTTCCTTTTGTCAGAAATAAAAGCCTGTCCCAGTAGTTTATATTTTGATATACTATTTGAAAACCAAAACATTGAGGATTTTCCATGATTATTAAGAGTTCATTAATCACAAAGGTGAGATCTCTGTCATAATTTCACCTTCCTTCTTTCTCATCAAGTTCAAAATAAAGGACAGTGCTTTTCTTCTTTACCTTCCATAACTAAATTGAGCAGATTAGCTCAATAGTCTGAGTGCCGTCATATAAATAAAGGTCATTAAATTTAATCAAATAATGAACCTAGAGTATTTAATATTAGAGAAAAATACATTTAAATATTTCTTTAATTCAAAGACATGCAAAAATCATTGTCTAGATAAGTCCATGGGAGTTAGTAACATGTGAACATCTTCAGACTGTAAAATTTAACCTAAATAAATTTTAAGAGGTTTTTTAACTGCATCAGCCTCAATGTGGTGTCTCATTGAGGGAATCATGAACTCTGATAAATATATTGATATATGGAGAAGCAGAAGTATTCAAGTATTGCAAAATTCCCAAATAAAAAGAACGACATCACCCCAAACTTGTACAGTGCACATACCAGGAAAGGTTCAGTAATTTAACTTAAGAAATATAGGGAAAAGATGCCTGAGATCATGTCTTATAGGAGTACAATTGAAAACCTGTGGACTAAAATTAAAAATAGAGTTGGGAATAACGAAATTTTCATCATTGAATCGTATGGTAATATATGTGACAAAAAGAGTGGTTTCATGATGACTTAAAGGACATATGTCAAAATGTTGTGAACCCGGGGGGGTGGAGCCAAGATGGCTGAGTAGAAACAGCATTTCCAATGAGCTCTGCCCCACACAAATTTCAAACAAGGTGAAAGGGAGCTCCTAACAACTTCTGGAGCCACAGCACCCACAGAACAGCACAGAGAAGCTAACCTCCTGCTGAGGACAGCCCAGCAGCCCTGCAGGGAGCGGCAGCGCTCTGAGAGCAGGTAGCACAGCTCGCCGGGAACCGACAGCGCAGCCTGCAGAGCCAAGCCCAGGTCCGTGGTTTTAGCCCCAGGGCGGCTGGGCATTCAGCCAGCAGGTGGAACCCCAGAACACCAGCAATTGTGGCGATTCCAGAATTATCAGCACAGATATGCCTAAGACAAAGTGAGAGGTTAGTGCCCTATGGACTTTGGGACCAGTATTTGGGGAACACGTGGCTTCCTCCCCTGGGGGCAAAAAGTTGCTGAAGAAACAGCTGCACAGAAGCCATGTTGCATCGTCAGCAGTGGCTCTAGCTCCAGGTCTGCAAACTGTAGGAAGACCCAGCAATCAGTCTGGGGGTTAACCGCTTTTGCTTTAAACTGCCTGGATCTGGATTGTGGTCTGGGGGGGAAGTTTGGGGTGGGTATCCAACTTGCCAGAGTGGGTGGAGGCTTTACAGAGGCCACCCAACTGTCGGAAGTTGTGAAGACCCCACGTTTGGGCAGAAGCTCCCCTCTCTGGTGGCAGAGTCCTACTGTGGCAACAAGCCCAAAAATCAAGTAATTAAGTGGCAATATGCCTAGGCAAACGAAACAAAATAAACAGAAAAGTTCAACATTGGACTCCTATTTTAGAGGCAAAGAGGCTCAAAGCATGGAAGAGAACTGTGAGGTCAGAACTCCTGCACCAAAAGCCCCAAATGAAAATACAAGCTGGCTACAGGCCATAGAGGGCCTTAAGAAGTAGATAAGAGAAGTGGGGGAAAATTTGGGAAGAGAAATGAAAAAGATGCAAGAAAAGTATGAACTTACAGTCAACAGCCTGACTGAGGAAAATAACACCTTAAAAAATAGACTAACTCAAATGGCAAAAGAGGCTCAGAAAGGCAATGAGGAGAAGAATGCCTTAAAAAGTCGAATTTGCCAGATGGAAAAAGAATCTCAAAAGCTCACTGAGGAGATTCATTCCTTCAGAGTTAGACTGGAGCAAATGGAAGCTAGTGACTTTATGAGAAATCAAGATACTATTAAACAAATCCAAACAAATGAAAGAATAGAAGGCAATGTGAAATATCTCATGGGAAAAACCACTGACCTGGAAAATAGATCCAGGAGAGACAATTTAAAAATTGTTGGACTACCTGAAAGCCATGATCAAAGAAAGAACCTAGAAATCATCCTTCAAGAAATTCTCAAGGAAAATTGCCCTGATGTTTTAGACCCAGAGGGAAAAATAGAGGTTGAAAGAATCCACAGATCACCTCCTGAAAAAGATCCCCAAAAGAAAACTCCCAGGAATGTTATAGCCAGGTTCCAGAATCCCCAGATCAAGGAGAAAATACTACAAGCAGCCAGGAAGAAACAATTTCAATATTGTGGAAACACAATCAGAATAACACAGGACCTGGCAGCTTCTACATTGAGGGATAGAAGGGCATGGAATATGATATTCCAGAGGGCAAAAGAGCTGGGAATGAACCCAAGGGTCACCTACCCAGCAAAACGGAGTATCTTGTTTCAGGGGAAAATATGATCATTCAGTGGAAGAGAGGACTTTCAAGCATTCTTGATGAAAAAACCAGAGTTGAATAGAAAATTTGACATTCAGTATACAATCACAGACATACCATATCTGTGACGACCAACTATGACAGACTGGACTCTTTTCAGCAATGCAGTGATATAAGTTAATCCCGAATGACTCAAGAAAGTGAGAAATGTGCCATCCAGAGATATAACTAGAAAGAACTGAGCCTGAATCCTGATGGAAGCAAACTAAAGGATCTTGTTCTTCTCATTGTTTGGTTGTACTTCTTCCTTACCATCTTTCATCCCACCTAGTACAATATGCCTTTGTAATTGGAATAATGTTTAATATGAATGCATTTGCAGACCCTATACTGTACTATATGATGTCATGAGGGGAGGGGGAAGGGAAGTAAAGGAAATTTGAAAATCAAGGAACTAAGGAATTGAATCTTGTCAACTGAAACTAAACTAATAAATTAATTAAAAAAAAAAAAAAAGAAAATTTGACATTCAGACACAAGAAGCAAGAGATGCTTGAGAAGGCAGTCAAGAAAAAGAAATCAAAAGGAACTTATCAAAGTTGGACTATTTATTGTTGTACATGGAAAAACAATAACTGTGTTTGATGAAACCTTTCTCATTATGAAAATAATTGAAGAAGGGTACATGGCATATGTTCACAGATATACATGGATAGAGGGCACAGGTTGAATTTGATGGAAAGGGATGATTATTTTATTTTTGGAGGGCAATTGGGGTTGGGTGACTTGCCCAGGTTCACATGGTGGGGTTTTTGTTTGTGTGTTGGGTGTCTGGGGCCAGATCCAAGCTCGGGTCCTTCTGGCTCCGGGGCTGGCTCTCTGCTCGCTGGCCACCTAGCCACCCCAAGGAAGGGATGATTCTTAAGGGGTGAAGTCAAGAGGTGAGAGAGGAAAGTGGCAAGAGGAGATGGAGAGAGACAGGGTAGGGCAAACTATCTCATGTAGAAGAAGCAAGGGAAAGTAGTTGCAGGGGAGGGGAAGAACAGGAAGGCAAAAAGGCAGAAGCATATTCTTATTGAAGTTGGCTCAAGGAGAGAATCACATACATACTAAATGGCATATCTTACCCTCACTCACTCTCCTGAGTAGGGGAAAGGGAGATGAGAGGGGGGATGATGAAGGGGAGGGCATTCTGGGGAGAGGGGAGGTTAGAAGTACCCACTATCAAAGAGGGACAGGATCAAAATAGGGAATGGACCAGGTGGGAGGTGAGACAGGTGAGAGGGAAATATAAGCAGTCTTTTACAATATATCTACTATGGTAATGTTTTGCATAGCTATACATGTACAACACATACTGAATTGCTCATCTTCTCAGAGGGAGTGGGTGACAAGGGTGGAAGGGAATGGATCTGAAAATCGAAGTTTTAAAATTAAATGTTTCATAAGATGTCCAGGCAGTGGGGCTCAGAGATTCAACTTGCCCTAATGGCAAAGTCGAAGGGGGTATGGGAGAAGATGTGGGAGAGAGCAGATTGGATGAGGGGATATCTAGTGGGACTGCTATTCTGGGGTGGTGGGTAGGGAAAAAATGGGGGAAAAATGTAACTCATAATCTGGTGGAAATGAATGATGTAAACCAGAAGTTAATAAAGCATTTGTTTAATTAAAGTGCTTTGCAAGCAATAAATAAATAAATAAATAAATAAATAAATAAATAAATAAATAAATAAATAAATAAATAAATAAATAAATAAATAAATAAATAAAAAGTAGGCAGCTGACCAGGACTTAACATGGCATAGAAAAACAATGGAGAAATATGCTTTTTAATATAGCTTTCAAAATATCCCTACATTTAATATCACAAAGTATTACTCTCTAGGGCCTACAGATAGTTTTCTTTTGTTTTGTTTTAGGTCATTTGGGTTTTTTCTTCTTTTTTTTTTCTTAAAAGTCACCTCATATGTTACAAAGATGGTTCTAATGGAGAAGTAGAATGGAGGAAGGAATGCAGTTTTCAAATTCATGGTGTCACAAATTTCAGAGCTTACCTTAAACACACAAATGCTTTGTCACTGTCATAAGGTTATGACCATGTAAGAATTGTACTGTCATTCTAATTAGCAGCAGTATATTGCATTAACAGGTATTAGTCCTCACAAAAGCCTTTTGATACTAAGGTAGGGCACATATTTCTCTGCTCATTGTACAGGTGACACAAGTGAAACCCAGAGAATTCAAGTGACATTAATATTAGCCCCTTTAACTTTCACCCACTGCTATAACATGCTGCATTGCCATCTTACCTTGAAATATTGGTCAACATGTATTAAGCTCTTATTGTATACATACTTTGCATTAAACACTGAGGACACAAAGATACTACACACACACACACACACACACACACACACACACACACACACACACACACATATATATATATATATATGTATATACACACACACATATATACATATATACACATATCAAATGTTCTCCCATCTTATTATTTTAATTGTTCTCTTCTTCATTCTGAACTTAACAAGAAATAACACCTAAATAAAACCCTTGAGTATTTCCAGATGAAAAGTCAGACAAAAAATTGGATTGTGTATGAAACCCAGAAGCCCTGTTCTGTTATTTACTTGGCAAATAATAAATTCATTGCTTTATTATTTTTAAAGCTAAAAAAATGTTGTGAACCCAAGACAAAGTTCAGTAAAATAAAGCATCCAAGTAAAGACAGACATTGCATATTAACCATTTTTAATTTTTTATTAATTATGTTTTTTGTTTTTAGTTAACAAGATTCAATTCCATAGTCCCTTGAGTTTCAAATTTCCTTTCCCTTCCTCCCCCCACACCCCATGACCCCATATAGTGCAGTATAGAATTTACAAATACTTTCGTATTATACATTAGTCAAGTTACAAAGGCTTATTGTACTAGGTGGGATGAAAAATGGTAAAGGAGAAATAAAAACAAACAATAAAAAGAAAAAGATCAATTAGTTTGCTTCCATCAGGATTCAAGCTCATTTCTTTCTCGTTATTTCTCTGGGTGTAGGTATCTCTCTCCTTCATGAGTCTTTCGAGATTGACTTATAGCACTGCATTGCTGAAAAGAGTACAGTCTGTCATAGTTGGTCATCACACATATATTGTGTCTGTGATTGTATACAAATTTCTTCTGATTCTACTCTTCTTGCTCAGCATCAGTTTTTATAAGTCTCTCCAAGTAATTATGAAATCCATCACCTCGTTTCTTATAGCACAATAATATTCCATTACGTGCATATATCACAACTTGTTTAGCCATTCCCCAATTGATGGGTACCCCTTTAATTTCCTATTCTTTGCAATCACGAAAAGTGCTATAAATATTTTTGTATATATGGGTCTTCCTCCCTTTTCTATGATCTCTTTGGGATATAACCCTAGAAGTGGTATTGTTGGGTCAAAGGGTATGAAATTATTTATAGCCCTTTGGGCATAATTCCTGATTGCTCCCCAGAATGGTTGGATATATTAACGATTTTTAAGTGTAAAAGGTGGTAACATATATTCTACATCAAAAAATTTTATATTTTGTTCAAGTTAATTCCCTTCCCCCATAATTATATTTCATGTGCTAAGGCCCTGTGGAAAATGAGCAAATGGGGTCCTGACTATAAGGAATACCTACTGTGTTCTCCATTGTTTGGTTTCTAGGCTATCTTTTATAATTTCCTTTTCTTTACTCTATGCTCCAATCTAACTGGTTTTCTCATTGTTTTCTGTTTTAGTCATATCTTTCCCTTCTTAAAAAACTTAGTAGACATTATCCACTATTTATTTATGATAGTCCCTGATACACCCTGCATGATCTCTATTGAAACCCTTCCTAATTTTCTTCAGTACCTTTAAAAATTTTTCAAGGACTAATAAAGATGAGACATCCTATGTGAATATTTTAGTATATACCCAAGTGGAAGCAGGTGTTATCTCTACAACTCACATATAGCACATTTTACCTATCCAAAATAACATGTTGTGGTGGAAAGCACTCCTTATTTGGAGTCAGAAGATCAGGATTCAAATTGTACTTCTCTCTTTTATTAGTTATGTGAACTCAGATGAAGTCAGTCTTTCCAAGTTTCATTTTTCTCAACTATAAAATAAAGAGTTTTAGTGGATGCCCTGTAAGCCTCCTTTCAGTTATAAGTTTATGGTACTATCATCATGGACTACAATGTGCATTTGGATGAATAACCCAAAGAGTTTTTTTCCTTAGTACATAAATCTATAAAAGTCTATACAGATGGACAAGCTGGAATCAGAGTTGAACAAGATAAGGAGATGTAAATTTCCTTATTGCAAATACGGAAATTGCAGATTTTTAACAACATCCAAGTTTCAAAGGAAATTAAAGGCTTATCTTTTAAAATACATTTTACTGATGTTGTGTATAGCAGCCAAACATAGAATATTATCCTCTGCAAAAAAACTAAAAATGAATATTACCAAAAATGAAGCAGAAATGTGTATGGTGGTTATGAGAATACTACAAAACATCAATTAAAAAAAATAAACATTCAGTAAGTGTTCATAATGTTCCTACAATGTGCCAAGCACTGGGGATTCAGATACAATAAATAATCACTTTATTCTAGGAGCTTGACCTCTAAATTAAAAGACAACATTTTATTTATCAAAGTGTGTATGTATATCACATACATAGCTATACACATACATAATGTATAGCTATACACAAACATATGTTTGACTACACATGTGTATATATACATACATATGTGTATATATATACATATATACAATGTGTCTATGTGAATATATATATTTTGTATGCACATATAGAATAATTATAAATATAATAAATCCAAATAATTACGATGTTGTTAAAGAAAAAATTGTTTGAAAGAGATGTCACTAGTAGTTGAGTGGATCAAGAAAGGCTTCATACCAATAAATTACATCTTTAAAGAAGAGAGAAATTCTCAGAAGTGGAGGTAAAAAGGTAATGCACTTAACAAGGAAGGCCATTTCAAAGGCACAGGAATGTCATGGTTAGTCTAGATATCAAAGCATATAGGGAGGAGAAATGTTAAATGAGGCTGGAAGGATAGTTTAGGGATGTGGAGAGCTTTAAAAAGTTATAATTAATTATCAGTGAAGCTTTGAATTTGTCCTGCCATTCTGAAAAGTAATTTGGAACTATGCCCCCAAATTCACCAGACTGTGCATTATCTTTAACATAGTAATCAAGCCATGAGGTTTATATGCCAAAGAGATTAAATAAAGATCTAAAGGACCTATATATAAGAAAATATTTATAGCAGATTTTCTATAGTATCAATAAACTGGAAACAGGGGTTCCCTTTAATTGGGAAATGAATGAATGAACAAATTAAGGTATATAAATACAATGGAATAGCATTGTGAAATAAGAAATGATGAAAGGGATTGTTTTAGAGAAACCTGGAAAGTCTTGTATGAATTGCTATATACTGAAGTTAGCAAGATCAGGAGAAAATAATAATAATAATAATAATAATAATAATAATAACATTATAAAGACAAACAGCTTTGACTTAACTCTGACTTAAGACTCAACTTTGATTAATGTTATAATCAACCATGGTGCCAGAGAACATATTGTGAAACAAGTTACCTACTCCTTGACAGAGATATAATGATCTGAAAGGGCAGAATTATATATAATTCAACAATGTCAATATAGGAATATATTTTTTAATTTGCCTATGTGTACTGAATACAGTTTTTTTTTTCTTCCTTCCCTTTCCTAATATCGTGGTTTACACAGGGAGGCAGAAAATATGTTTAGTAATTTTTCAAAAATGTTAAAAAAAACAAAACAAAACTAAGCAGAAGTCTATGTTTTGTCTTAGAGGTAATAGGGAGCCACTGGATTTGATTATGTAAGGGGTTGTCATGGTTAGGTTCATAAAAACGTGGAATTTTGAAGATCAACAGGTGTAAAAGATATCACAAATGCATATGATAGAAAGAGAAGCTGGGCTGGTCATGAAGTGAGAACAAGCAAAGAATGGCAAGCAGGCTGCCATAGTTCTCCACTCTTACATACTATCAGGAGAAATTGAAAAAAAGGCTTCTAGAGCACTTTGGGTAGGCTCCTTGGAGGTGACTTATGGGTGGATATAGACATGATTCTTTCAGAATGGACAGGCACGGATGATTTGCTATACTGCATGTATCTTCAGAGAAAATTTCCAAATCTATTTGATCACAGATCCATTTGGGTACTTCAGCATCATTATATCATCTCAATTTGTAAAACAGTTATTTATAGCTTATCTCCCCTACAAAATTCTAAGTTCTACCACCTAAATCTAGGGACTACATACAATATCTTGAAAATAGCAGTTTCTTAGTAAGCAACATATTTAAACATTATTCTGGGGCTTTCCCCATTTTCCATAACTCCAGTCCATCTGAAAATGGGATAATCATGATAAACTTTGGATTTCTTAACCTGAGATAGAATTTTGCATAGTATTAATCTATTTTCTCGGGGGAGGTTGGAAATCCTGGCAAGCCAAGAGAATGGGAATCTTAATTGAAGCAAATGGTTTAGAGATTTATCAGCTATGTATTCAATACATACTCAGAATATGAATCTATCACTTGAGGGTACCAGCCTTAAACTGAAGATGTCCCTAACCCCAAGGCACATAAACATAAGTGCAAAAACTCTTTCTATCCAGATTTGGTTTTGGCACCATTACTCTAACAATACAGATATAAATAATATTTTATAATCTTGATACCAGCATTCCTTCTGTTTTAAACTGTGTCCCCTTAAACATTTAATAATCCATCTTCACTAGGCATAGGCTGAAGTTTGAGTAAAGTGCAGCCAATTAGAAGTCTGATACCCTTGGAATGCAATTTTAAGAAATATGGATGCATACCAGGATCTGTCACTGTCCAACTATCCTCATAGCTTGATAAAATGGGCCTGGGTACAGACCAAGAGAAACCAATCCATGTCAGAATGTCAGATACAAAAATTAGAGTGCAGAGGAAAAAAAGCAAAATAGCAGATGGGCCTCAAAAACCTTGACCTTTCAGGAAAATAACCAATGTAATATATAATGTGTTTTAATCTCAGAACCTGACCTAGTCAAATCAGGACCCCTAAATATGATTTATCTTTTTTATTAATTAATTTATTTGTTTTTAGTTTTCAGTTTCCCTTTCCATAAGATTTTGAGTTCTAAATTTCCCCACATTGATTCTTCTCCCCGCTCCCCAAGACAGTGTATGATCTGATATAGGCTCTATATATACGTTCATGTTAAACATATTTACACATTAGTAATATGATTTATCTTGTTTTAACCTTTAACACAGGGGAAATATTGGCAAATGTGCTCTTTGGAAGGGTACAAAAGAGGCCCAGGAGAAAATACTGATTTAAAACATTGCCTACTCTGCCTAAGGTAATCAGGGCAAGATTTCAAATGTTATTTTCCCTTGGAATTAATAAAGGAGGTGAAGCATGCCATCTAAGTTTGTCCTTCTCAAGCTGAGGTAAATTCTATCAGTTAATAAGTAAATATTTATTAAGCACCTACTCAATACCTTACTCTTTGATAGATACTAGGATTACAAGTACAGTAGAAATGAAACAATCCCAAACAATGGATTTTCTAATGAAGAGAAAACAAATTGTGTGTGTGAGTGTGAAAATGTACACATAAAAAGTAAATAGAAGGTAGTGTGGGAGAGAAGGTACTAGCTGTTTGTTTATTTATTTATTTATTTTAAATAATGGAAGGCTTTATGCATCTTAAAGGAGTTAATTATATGAGGCAGAGATAAGGAAAGATTACATTCCAGGAATTGGGGATATGGAGTACAAGTGTTCCAAGACAGAAGTTGAAAGTATTGTGTGTCACAAATATAGAGAGAAATCTAGTATACCTGGGATACCACATGCATGAGTGAGAGTTACATCCAATGAGGCCAGAAAATAAGGTAGAAGCCACATTGTGTGAAACTTTAGAAGTTAACACAGTGTAGTATCTATTTTCTCCTAGGGGCAATCAGTGTTTAGGGAAGTAAATAGGGAAGTTACATAGTCAAGGGTTGGGCCCAAAGAAAATGACTTTGGCTACAGTTTGTATAGCGAAGACTTGTTTCAGAAAAGGAAATGGATCTCAACTTTAAATTCTAAATGTTTTCTACCATTCTCACACTCCCATTTTACCAGGATTTTGCTTAATAAAACTGTCATAGGAATGTAAATGTAAATTTTTAAGATCTTCCCTGCCCCTAGCCATTTGATAGGCTTAAGTGCACTGGAGCCTGAGGTTGGAGGCTTGTTTTTCAGGAGATACTTTGTGATTGGGCAGTGGGTCAAGAGAGTTATTACATTCTCTGAGCCTGAAGAAGGCTATATAATCCCTGATGTCAGACTTTGTTTTGGGGCCCACTTTTAGAAGTTTTGTGTGATTTGACCAGATGAGACTCTGGGCAGGCGTTGAGAGCCCCCTGGCTTTGAAAAACCCACATGTTGATGTGCTTTCCTATCTGGTAACTATGTATGGATGTAATGGTTGGACAGTTGGAGGCCTGTCTACTTAATCTATTTGTTTCTCTGTCTTGTAATTTCTGCTTGTAACCTCTCTATACTTTGAAGTTTGGGCTGCTAACTTTTTCCCCCCCGACCCAGGTAAATTATGTGTTTGATTGATTAAAGCAAGATTGTTAACCCACTTTGAGTTGCTTTCCTTTAGAAAAGCACATCTAAGAACCTGTGTTGGTAGAAATCCTGGGGACACTGGGGTGTTTGCTGCTATAGAAACATGTGCATTTCTTCTTTCTCTCTCTCTCTCTCTGTCTCTCTCTGTCTCTCTGCCCCTCTGTCTGTCTGTCTGTCTGTCTGTCTGTCTCTCTCTCTCTTTCTCTCTCTCTCTGTCTCTCTCTCTTTCTGTATCTGTCTCATCACCACAAACATATCCAGGGATGACTTTCAATGTGAAAAAAACAAACAAACAAAACTCTATTAGGCATTATAAATATCCTAAGATCTGTCTCATCCTAATCACTATCTGTATCCATTCCCTCAAAAGAACTCACCCCTTGTAGCAACAAGCACCCCAGCATCCCCAGGGTGGCTGCCAACACAGGTTCTTAGATATGCTTTTCTAAAGGAAAGCAACTCAAAGTGGGTTAGCAGTCTTGCTTTAATAAATCAAACATATCATTTACCTAGTTTAGGGGAAAAAGCTCAGCACCCCGAACTTAAGAGTATACAGACAGAAACATTTCAAGCGGACAGGCCTCCAACTGTCCAACCATTACATCCATACCAAATCACAGTTACCAGAGTGGGAAGCATCAACATCTGGGTTTTTCAGAGCGAGGTCGGGGGCTATAGACAGCTGCCCAGAGTCTCATCTGGTCCAATCATACAACACTTCTCAAAGTGAGCCCCAAAACAAAGTCTCACATCAGGGATTATATAGCCTTCTCCTGGATCAGAGAATGTAACAACCCTCTTGATCCACTGCCCAATCACAAAGCACCAAGGTGTGGGCTTTCCTGAAAAGTAAGCCTTCCACCAAAGGCTCCAGGTGCACTTAACCTAGGGGCAGGGAAGATCTTAAAAATTTACATTCCTATAACACCTCTTTAAATCCTTTTACTCTGACTATAAACCAAATCATTCTATTCAAAGTGTTCTCTACAAAATCGTTAATCTTTTTAGTAGTCATCTAGCTATAGTTTCTTGGTCATCACCTATTTTCACTTGTTAATAGTTTTTGATACTGATGATTACTTCATCCTTCTTAGTGCTCTCTTTTACTTTGATGTTGGTGGCACTGCTCCCTATAGTTTGTACTATCACTATCACATATAAATCTTTGTCTTTTTTTTTCTTTAACTTTTTCTTGGAGGTAATCAGTGTGACTTGCCCAGGCTCACAGATATAGTAAGTGTCTGAGATCAGATTTGAACTTTGGTCCTCCTGACTCCAGTTCCAGTGCTTTATCCACTCCTCTTTGACTTACTTTTTCTACCTTTGTGTCAATTATTCACATAATCATGGTAAAGGTAGTAAATATAGGTGGGCTTATGAAAACAAGCAAATTGATTTGTTATTGGTATTCTTGAGTATTCATATTTATTATAAGAAATTGGTGTTTCTTTTCATTTTCTCCCAGGAGGGTTGGGGTAGGAGGAGTGTGTATCCCTAAACTGTGTGCAACAGAAATCCTTACCCAAATAATATGAGGGTTTCTCAAGGTAGGAAGCAGAAAAGAATGGTTTATTAAGATCTTGAGACAGGGCCACCCTCCTGACAAATGGTCATGGAGGAGAAGCAATTTACCAAAGGAAATGGTGAAGTTATAATGCCCTAATGCAGAATTCTCCCCCACCCCCTGCTGACCCTTTTCTTCCATTGGCTTGAAGTTAGGTGCACAATATAAGCACAGCAATTTACCTCAAGTTCCTGAACAAGGAAACAGTTGAGCACCCAATATACATTTAAGAATGCATGTCTGTCCTTATTTGGCATATCTTGAGCTGAGGTGGCACTAGGAGGGTTTCCATTGCTCTAAGTCCCAGATTCCTGCAAGGACAAGTTACTTTTATTTATTTATTTATTTTTAATTTTTTAAATTTTTTTGCTTTTTGGAGGGCAATTTGGGTTAAGTAACTTGCCCAAGGTCACACCACTAGGTTTTTTTGTTTGTGTGTGTTAAATGTCTGAGGCCGGATCCAAACTCAGGTCCTTATGACTCCAGGGCCAGCACTCTATTCACTGTGCCACCTAGCCCCCCCTGGTCAAGTGACTTTTAAATTTAGGACCAGTGGATGCTGAAGCCTCACTAGAATTGATTTTTCAGAATGGGGAAACTTCACTGCAAATTATCCCTCAGAGAGGGATACAGAATAGATTTATTTAAAAACAATAGAGTACTTTAGCATGTTCTACACACACCTATATTTTGGAAGATCACATGCACTTACAAAGTTCATTGTATTATTCATTTTCTTTAATTGTTTTACTTTATTACATGTAATATCTAGAGAAATGTCAATAATATTGAAATATTTGTGATCTAAATAAAACAACACATCAATAAAACTTTTTTTAAAAGAAAACAACTAATTGCAGATGTCCACAGAGGTTCTGAGATTAGTCCTGTTCTTTATAATATTTGCCTTTGTTTCATCTATTATCCCAATGCAGATAACTCTCAAATATGTTTTCTTTTCCCATTTTTTCTCTTACCTCCAATTGCAAGTCTCTAAGGCTGATCTGTCATTCCCATGTGTATATACTACTGATACTTCAGACTCATATATATTTGGTATAGAAGCCATCGAAAGGCTGAGAAATAACAGGGTCTTTAATGGGAAGCTTGTGGTCAAGACGAAGAAATATTGACTAGATGGTAGTGCAGTTAGATCCAAAAGAATTAGTTGAATGACTTGATCAAATTGATAACAAATAATGGATTCATGTCAACATGAAGTGAAATCTCTAGTGAACCATACCAGGGAAATATACTTGCCCTCATAATATTCAATATTATCGATATTTCTTATGCAGTCATAGATATCAAGCTTGCAAAAAGTGAAGATGTAAAATTAACACATGGTTGAGAGACTAAAATTAAGGAGAATTATATATACCATAAGTATGAGCTGAAGTTAAGAGGAATTTTAATAGAGACAAATTTAAAGTCCAATACTTGATATTATAAAATGATTTTCCAAATTAAATGATAGAGAAATTATAATTAGACAGTAATTTACATGGAAAATGTCTCTATACTTGTATACTTCAAGCTCAATATTAGGTATCAGAGCAATATCACATCCAGAAAGCAAATGTCATCCAAGACTGAATTTGCTACTGCTGTTGTTATTGTTGAGTTATTTTAGTCATGTCTGAACTTTCATGACCCCATTTGAGGTGTTCTTGGCAGAGATAATAGAGTGGTTTGCCATTTCCTTCTCCAGCTTATTTCACAAATGAGAAACAGAGGTTAAGTGACGTGCCAAAGATCACGCTGCTAGTAAGTATATGAGTCCAGATTTGAACTCAGGAAGATGAGTCTCCCTGACTACAGGCCCAGAACTCTATATAATTTGCCATTCAGCTGCCCATGAATTAAATGTAAATTTCTGGGCAAAAGATTGAGGTGATAATTTGTTTCTACTGCTTTTTTCAGACCACATATGGAATATTGTCTGGATGCCACATTTTACCAAGATAATTGACTACCTGGGGCATCTAATTGAAGGTTACAATGATCATAAGAGAACTGGAGATCATGCTACAAGAGAATCAGTTGAAGAAACTAGGGAAGAGACAAAAGGAGACCATATTTTAACATGATAACTCCTATTATTAGTTGAAGGAATGTGCTTAAAAAAAAGTATTCAGTTTATTTTACTGTGAAACAGAGCCAGGAGTAATATATGAAAGGTGCAAAGAGGAATATTGGTAATTATGATTTTAATGTAAAGAGAAGCATGGGAAAATATATATGTATTTACATTTATATGTATACATATATTTGTATATTGTATAAATATATTTATATGTATACTTATATGTATACACACATATACATATATGTATATATAAACCTCTCTTCTCCAGGTCAAATAAAAAGATATTACCTTGCTATTATGATATTCTCATCACTGGAATAAATACTTTGCATTTTGAGTTGAACTAGATTACCTCTAAGGGGCCTTCTTTCTCTAAGATTCTTTATTTTTCCCTAAATCTGTACCTCCACCTCCCATATTTTTTATTCCTAGTACTGTCATATTCTCAAGTACTGAGTGTTATAGAATTACCCTTGTCAGAAATTAACTCAGGGACATCTATTCCCAACCACAACTGGATCATAATCCCTTTTCAATGTATACTAACAATTCATCATCCAGCCTTTTTTTGGGGGGGGGGTGGAGCAACAACAACCCACTAACAACAAAAACAAACAAGAGCAAAAATTCCAAAGAGTAAAAACCCAAAACAATCTATCCCACTTTGGTATTAATCTGTTAATAAGATTTCCCATAGCTCAAACCTAAATTTTCAACCTCTTCCCACTCCTTCCACTTATATTTCTGACTTATTTGGACAAACATAAGAAGTTAAGTAGTTCTTGCACATGACCACCCTTCAGACATTTGAATGGAAATAATTTGTCCACTCCAAGTTATTTCTTCTCAAAGCTAAGCAGAACTAGTTCTTTAAACCTAGTTTCAGATGGTGCTGTTTTTAGTTTCTTCCGTATCTGCGTTACTCTTTTGAATGCTCACCACATTATGGATATCTTTAATAAAATGTGGTATAAGCTTTGAATAATTATTCTAGATGTGTGTTGATCAGGATTGAGTACACTGGAACAGTCACCTTCCTATTTCTTTTCTTTTCTTTTTTCTTTTTTCTTTTTGCTTTTTTTGGAGGGCAATTGGGGTTAAGTAACTTGCCCAAAGTCACACAGCTAGGTTTTTGTTTATGTGTGCGTTTAAGTGTCTGAGGCCAGATCAGAACTCAGGTTAAAAAATAAAAAAAAAAAAGAATTAAAAAAAGAATTTAAAAAATTATACCTCTCTTTTCAAATATCTTTAAAACATTCTCTTTGAATGTTTAAAGCATTTTTCTTTGAAATATAAGGAATTACAATGAGAAGGGCAATAACGTATTTATCGAGCTATAATTTGGCCTTGGAGTAATGATGCAGTTCTTTTGTATTGTATTGACATTGTTCATCTTTTTAGTTGTGAAGTCAATAGGGGACAATTTTACCTAAATTTAGCATTGATTTCATACTGGTGTGAGGTTAATCTCCAGTGTTGTCAAATTTCCCTTTCCCCACCTTTCAAATCTAATCAATTTCCATCTTCCATTGTTTCTACCTCAGCAATACCTGGCTCCTCTCCACTTATCACACCACCAGTATTTTGTTTTCTAGTTGTTTCAATTGTGTCTGGTTTTACGTGACCTCATTTGGAGTTTTCTCAGTAAAGATATGGGAGTGGTTTGCCATATCCATCTCCAGCTCATTTTAAAAATTAGGAACTGAGGCAAATGAGGTTAAGGAAATTGCCCAGGGATACACAGCCAGTAAGTGTTTGAAGCAAGATTTGACTTCAGGAAGAGGAGTCTTCCTGATTCCAGGCCTGGCACTCTATCCACTTTGCCATCGAACTGCCCTATATCATACACCACCAATATAATTTAGTCCTTGTTTCATAACTAATGTCACTCTCAGGAGGCACATTGCTCGTGGTTACACTGCTAGCTATGCATGATTATGCAGTGGGAGAACCTAAATTGAAATCTGTCTTCTGAATCATCCTCCGCTCTTCCATACTCCCTTTCTTCTTTACTCCTTTCTTCAGAAAGCAGCCATAGTTGACCAGAAACCTTTGTTTTCCACTCTGCCTACTGGATAAAATATAATCTCCCTATTATAGCATTTAATGCCTTACATAGCCTGACTTTAATACTATATTTCAAGATTATTTCATTCCAATTCTGTAAATGCATGCTAAATTCTATTCAGATTGTATTCTCAGCACTAACTTTATCTTCCTTTGTTGTTCTACATAGGCTACCCAACATACCTGTAGAGATCTACCTCCATATAATCATCAGTATGAAATTATATACTTTTTGAATACATTTTAAGGGACACTTTACTCCATGAATCCTTACTTAATGTCTGCTCTACACACCTTCTATTTTTTTCACACCTTCTATTTGAAATAAACCCTTTCTCCTCAAATAGCACTTTCCATTGCATTCCCATTAGATCCTATTTAGTGCAAATAATAAATTCAGTCAAGTGGACACATATATTAGAATTTGTACTATCCACATCTAATTTTATAAAATATAGCCATTGACTCCAGTCCAATGGAAATATGCAGAGGGAATTTGGAGACTATGACCACTTTTACCAGGGATACATTATTCACACTAATTAGAAACTACCAACCTATATACTTATTTCCATGCTTGTTTTTTTTTTTTTTTCCGTTGTTAACTTGTAACATCCTGGAAGGATGAATTGTTTTTTACTTTTGCTTTTTCAATTGTTTGGCAAATAGTATTTAATTAATAAATGCTTTTCTTTTTTTTTTCAATCAAAAATCTCTTAAACCTGATCCAACTCTCCCAAAGAAAAACAAAACCTTGCCATAAATATGTAGAGACAAGCAAAACTACATACATTTATGTATCTATAGAGATAGTTGGATAGATAGATAGATAGATAGATAGATAGATAGATAGATAGATAGATAGATAGATAGATAAACTGATATCCTGGTATTCTTTGAAATTTCTCAGTTTATCTGACATGGAAGCTTTGGGGTTTCCTGTCATGTGGAAGGAAGCCTCCTTTGATCAAGTGCCTGAATCTTTAAAATTGTGAAACAGAGCAGGGGCTCTCTTTCTCAGATATTTATGGCAGTGCTTTTTTCAGTGACTTCTATTTATTGCACCTATTCTGGGTGCAATAACTGAACAAGTGAGAAAAGAGTGATTTGCTTTTCCTTCTTTACCTCTTTTATATCCCAACTCCAAGAAATGGGCCTGGAGGCAATTAGTTTCTGTTCTTTTTTGTCTGTTCTCAGTTTCAGTGATAGAGGTGATTCCCTGCCTGAAAAGAGACTATGTCACGGTGACTTGGGGTCAAAATTGCAAGTGGAGTGGCCCAGCCAACTATCTCAGCATGGAAACACTAAGACGTTAAGATTCCTGAAACTCAAGCCAGAGGTCAGGGTTTGGACTTGGAGCTGGAACAGTTCTCTCTGAAGCAAACTAATTTGTGAATCTAAAACTCTTTCCCTCCCTATAGACTGAGCTGATATAAAGAGGGAGGTGGATTATGCCTTCCTCACATTGCATGAGTAAGTTTATATGTTTGCCAGTATATCTTTTGAAGTAAATATTCCTTTATAAAAAGTCCACTGTGATATATGTGTACACACACATACATGCCTACATATATGTATATGTATGCACCATGTATGTTACCTTACCAACATAGTGGTAGTCCAATTATTCCTGATAAAAAGACCAGACATGTTAAGAAACCTTGAAGCTTAAAGTCAAGAATAAAGAGAAGCATATACAAAGTAAACAAGAAGGAACAATCATAATAGCATTTTGTGATAGCATTTTTTCCTTTTGGTCATTCTTCCAGACTACTCCTTAATTTCAGATTTGTTCTTTGCATGATGTTTTGCACTGGAGAACATAACATCCTTTCTCTGGAGAGAAGGTATGGGTTGTTTCTGTTACTCCTGTCTTGTGGTGTTAAATGTTGTGATATTCTAGTATCATAGGGAGAGATCATACTGGGGACCTGCAGGCTATCAGTGCTCGCAAAGTGGCATAATCAGGAGTTAATATCTGATTGCTACACACTGGTCTGAGTGCTGTAAGTTCTTGATTTTCTTTAAGTGGGAGAACAAGTAGAATGCAACTAGACTCAGCCATGATTAGCCATCTTGAAAGATCTGCTTAAGAATGACAGAACTGGGGGGGGGGGCGGAGCCAAGATGGCAGAGTAGATACAGCACTTCCAAGGTCATCTGCCTCACACCACTTCCAAACTATGTAAAAGTGGACTCTGAACAACTTCTGGAACCCCAGCACCCACAGAACAACACAGAGAAACTAACCTCCCACTGAGGACAGCCCAGCAGCCCTGCAGGGAGGGCCAGCGCAGTGCTCTGGGAGCTAACAGCCCAGTGTGAAGAGCCAAGCCCAGGTCTGCATATGGGCTGGCAGCCAGCTGGAGGGACCAGAGAACACCAGAAGCTGTAGTGATTCCAGAATTATCAACACAGATATGCCTAGAACAAAGTAAGAGGTTAGTGCCCTATGAACTTTGGGAACAGTATTTGGGGAACGTGTCAGCTTCCTCGCGTGGGGGCTAGAAGCTGCTGAGGAGACACTTGCCATTTTGCCGGTTCAGTGGCAGCATCAGCTCCTGGCCTGCAAACTGTAGGGAGATCCAGTGATCAGTCTTGGATGTTGATCACTCTTGCTTTAACCTGCTTGGATCTGGATTGTGATCTGCGGGGAGATCTGGGGTGGGCATCCAACTTGCCAGAACCAGAAGTTGAGAAGACCCCAACGTTCGGGACTGAAGCTCCCCTGTCTGGTGGCAGAGTCCTACCAGACAGGGGAGTCAAGTAATTAAGTGGCAACATACCTAGGCAAAGGAAAAAAATAAACAGAAAAATGCAACATTAGACTCCTATTTTGGGGGAAAAGAGTATTGAAGCAGGGAACAGGAGGAGGACTGTGAGGTCAGAAATCCTGCTCCAAAAGCCCCAAAGGAAAATATGAGCAGGTTACATGCCATAGAGGACCTTAAGAAGCAGATAAGAGAAGTGGAGGAAAAATTGGGAAGATAAATGAGAAGGATGCAGGAAAATTACGAAATGAGAGTCAACAGCCTGACTGAGAAAAATAACACCCTATAAATAGACTAACTCAAATGGCAAAGGAGGCCCAAAAGGGCAATGAGGAGAAGAATGCCTTAAAAAGTCGAATTTGCCAGATGGAAAAAGAATCTCAAAAGTTCACTGAGGAGATTCATTCCTTCAGAGTTAGACTGGAGCAAATGGAAGCTAATGACTTTATGAGAAATGAAGATGCTGTTAAGCAGATCCAAACAAATGAAAGATTAGAAGGCAATGTGAAATATCTCATGGGAAAAACCACTGACCTGGAAAATAGATCCAGGAGAGATAATTTAAAAGTTATTGGACTACCTGAAAGCCATGATCAAAGAAAGAAACTAGAAATCACCCTTCAAGAAATTCTCAAAGAAAATTGACCTGATGTTTTAGACCCAGAGGGAAAAATAGAGGTTGAAAGAATCCACAGATCACCTCCTGGAAAAGATCCCCAAAAGAAAACAACCAGGACTGTTATAGCAAGGTTCTAGAATCCACAGATCAAGGAGAAAATACTACAAGCAGCCAGGAAGAAAGAATTTCAATATTGTGGAAGCACAATCAGAATAGCACAGGACCTGGCAGCTTCTACACTGAGGGATCTAAGGACATGGAATATGATATTTCCAGAGGGCAAAAGAGCTGGGATTGAACCCAAGGGTCACCTACCCAGCAAAACTGAGTATTTTGTTTCAGGGGAAAATATGGTCATTCAGTGGAATAGAGGACTTTCAAGCATTCTCGAGGAAAAAAAACAGAGTTGAATAGAAAATTTGACATCCAGACACAAGAAGCAAGAGATGCCTGAGAAGGCAATCAGGGAAAAGAAATCACAAGGAACTTATCGAAGTTGAACTATTTACACTCCTACATGGGAAAACAATAACTGTAACTGATGAAACTTTTCTCAGTATGAAAATAGTTGAAGAAGGGTGTATGGTCACATGAATACATATGTGAATGTGTCTCTATATGTTTACAGTTATACATGGAGAGAGGGCACAGGTTGAATTTGGTAGGAAGGGATGATACTTAAGGGGTGAAGTTATGAGGTGAGAGAGGAGAGTGGCAAGAGGAGATGGGGAGAAATAGGGTAGGGTACACTATCTCATGTAGAAGAAGCAAGGGGAAGTTCCTGCAGGGGAGGGGAAGAACAGGAATCAAAAAGGGAAAACCATATTCTCATTGAATCTGGCTACGAGAGTGAATGACATACATACAGAATGGTATAACTCACCCTGCTGGAAAGTAGGGAGAAGGGGAATGAGAGTGGGGATGATGGAGGGGAGGGCATTCTATGGGGATGGGGGTTGGAAGTACCCACTATTGAGGAGGGACAAGATCAAAGTAGGGAATGGACCAGGTGGGGAGTGGGATGGGTGTGAGGGAATTATAAGCAGCCTTTTAGAATATATCTACTATGGTAATGTTTTGCATAGCTATACATGTACAACACATACTGAATTATCTTCCCAGAAGGAGTGGGTGACAAGATAAGAATAAAATGGATCTGAAATTCGAGGTTTTAAAATTAAATGTCTCAAATATATATATAAATACTATTATTAATACTATTTTGCATGTAATTGGGAGATAAAATGTTCAGGCATTGGGGCACAAAGACTAACCTTGCCCTAATGGTAAAGTCGAAGGGGGTATGGGAGAAGATATGGGAGAGAACAGATTGGATGAGGAGATTATCTTGTGGGACTGCTATTCTGGGGTGGTGGGTAGGGGAAAAATGGGGAAAAATTGTAACTCAAAATCTGGCAGATATAAACCAGAAATTAATAAAGCATTTGTTTAAAAAAAAAAATAATGACAGAACTGTGAAGTTCCCTTTGGTTTCGGAATGCCATCTTGTTCATTCCCCTTCAGTCTTTGGAGTATTCAGGACACTGGAAATGAAACTCAATTCTGCTATTTGGATCTGTTCCATTTTACTACTCCTTGCATCTGAATTTGACGTTAGTTCACAGCCAATGGTACATTCTTTAACCTGGAATTACCAGATTGAAGGTGGTGTTTAAAGCTTGATCAGAAAGCAAAGATGCCAATATCATCTTCTGCATCCTGGGCCATCATTACTTGTGCTGACTTTTGTTTTGCCACCAGACTTAACTGACTGGAAGATAATGAAGTTAATGACTTTTTACAACTCTGCTTCACTTAAATTCAATTCATAAGTAAGTTAAGACATCACCTTGTGATGTACATTGGTCCAATTTGAAAATGAAGGATGAGCAACAACAACAAACTGAATAGTCTGTCATGTATCTGTGACTTGGCACTAGGTAGTGAGTTGCTAAGATTCATGTTGATCCATTTCCACATGGAAGACTGGAATGACCATTGTAGATTTGGAATATCCTCCTGACATGATTTGTCCTTTACCTTCCTTGGGATCCACTGTGGGTTGTAAACCTGACCAGACCCCACCCCCATTGACCATGGATGTGTGTGTTCCTCTGTGCTGACCAGTGCTGTAAAATAACACATTTTTAATGTTTTCTTGGATTTCACTGTTAGGATTTGTTTTGTTACATTTTCTGGATCTTGTGGGAGGAGGATTTTCTTTTTAATTTTGATGGGGAAGAGAAAATCGTTATACTTCTCTCTGGCAGTCTTCTATGTTGGTTCCATTTCTAGTCTGGCCATATATTTTTTTTACAAATATTGACATTGTGAGGACAACATAGTGAAACCTGATCTTTGAGAGATCTGCTTTCAAACTGAGATAACCAGTTGGAGATCTAAATATTACACACACACACACACACACACACACACACACATACAGAGATATATAAATTGTACACATCATTATTATCAACCTGTCTTCAACAATTACTGTCTTAGTAGTCTTGGACGAATCATTCAGTCTCCTTGTGTCTTAGTTTTTTCTTCTGTCAAATTAAGGCTTGGAAAAGATGGTCTCTCAGGTCCCTTTTAGAGCTCTGATTCTACAATTGTCATATTAAGATTGATTTTTAATCTGAATTCCCCCCAAAAAATATTGTGGGAGGAATAAGTACAACAGGAAGGACAGAGAATTATATTGCATTAGGGGTGGCTAGGTTTCGCAGTGTATAGAGCATTGACCTTGGTGTCAGGAGGACCTGTGTTCAAATCCGACTTCAGACACTTAAGACAAAACTAGCCGTGTGACCTTGGGCAAGTTACTTAACCCCAATTACCTCTCCCCCCCCAAAACAAACAAACAAACAAACAAAAAAGAATTATATTGCATTTATGTGACATACTATATATTTGGGGAGACTTCAATTCAATTGTATTTAAATATCTTACCTAAGCATTCCTAAGTATTTACTGTGTGGAAGGGATGTATTTTTTGGGGGAATGCAAAAATTATCAAAACATGATATCTATCCATAAGGAGCTTATAGTTTAGTAAATAAATGAAGACCAAGAATTATAATATAAATCTGATTTTTGCTATGAGAAACTTGAGGACAGAAAGACTTTTCCAATACATCCATTAGCTCATATGATCATCAGTAACCCTCTGTATCTCTTTAGGAAAGAAACATTTAAAAGAGAAAGGGATTTGTATGTGGAAGCAGTAGGTGAAGAGATATTGTAGTTAAAAGATCTGGGTTTAGTTCCAGCTCTGCCACTACCTTTAGGATCCTGGGGTTATTTCTTAAATTAACTGGGTCTCAGTATCTTCAAATAGAAAAATATCCCTTTTATCTATATAATCCTGTGGTCCTCCATATGAGATCATGGCCAAAACATAGTTGCAAATAATAACAAATTAGTTGCCAAACAGAAGCTGTGGTAGACAACATCTTGTATTTGATTCAGAGGACCTCAATTTAAATTCTTGTATTTTCATTAACTATCTGCTTCACCAAGGTCTGTCTCCTCTTCATTTGTATCCCTTTGCGAGTTCCAGAAAACACTGGACACACAACAGGTAAATAGCTTAACCAAAAAGAAATCTCCAGTGATCTAACCTTGACTGCAAAATGTTCTAAAAGTTTGTTTTTGAGCCAAGATGGCGAAATAAAAGCAGGACCTTATTTGAGCTTCCCTCCAACCACATCCAATACCTGTAAAAATGATGGTAAAAGTTTGTTTTTGGTGTACAGTGTTAAAATACAACAAGTCTTGTCCACTACATTGCATAGTTTTTCAGAGATGAAAGAAGCTTGAAGGGTTTTGTTGTCCAATCTGTATGGAAAAAAAAAAGATCCTCTACAATAGATCTGAAAGGAGAGGGATACATCATCATCTCAGGCAACCCACTTCATTTTGCATTATTTATTCTAATTATTAGGAAGGTACAGCAAGCCTAATTTTGCCTCATTGCACTTCTGCCTATTGCTTTTATGGGTCCTTAATGTAAGATACATGAATTTAAAATATTTTAGTAGCTGTATTTCAATATAGTTTATTTTCTTTGTAATATTTTATATTTTTATTCATCTAAGTATTCTGATAAGGGATCTATAGGCTTCACCAGACTGCTGAAAAGGTCCATGACACAAAAAGAGTTAAGAACCACTATACTAGATTTATTATCAATGGCCAAGCAGAATGACTGCTGCTTCCATGTAAAAGATCTTTAAATGCCCAATGATAACTATTATCTCTTTAAGTATGGTCTCCATCTCCAATTCAGAATCACCCTCCCAGAAAGGAAATCCTTGTAGTTATTATAGGATTATATGGCAATACCCAATGTACTTATTAAGATTTGTTCTCTAATAGTGAAATAGTCAACAAATAGGGGAACAGGGCAGTTTTCAAAAGAAGAATTACAAATATTAAGAATTATATGGAACAAAGCTTTAAAATACCAAAAATAAGAGATTTAAATCAAATCAATTCTGAGGATTCACTTCATACCTAGTTAATCATCAAATATGGTAAAAGAAGGGAATAATAAATGCTATTGGGGTTGTGGGAAGACAGTGAAACTAGATTACTATTGACAAAGTTATGAATTAATCCAACAGTTCTTGAAAATATTGTGAAATTATACTAAGTAAGAAACAAACACACAAAAATGTTTGTGCAGTTTGGATCAGTGATTCTACTTCTGAACATAGATAACAACTTTCAATGTTAACCTCAGCAGTCTCTCCTGTGGGTATCAGTGATGAATTTTCATCTAGAGTATTAGTTCCTTCAGGGCAGAGTTCATGTTCTATGTTTCTAAATTTTCATGCTGTCCATCAATCAATCATTCTAGCAAGTATTTATAAATCATCTACTAGAGGACATGTGCTACTTTAGATTTGAAGAATATAAACACAAAAATGAGAAATTCTCTGTCCTCAAGGACCTATATGCATTTCCTATAATGTGACACAGAAGAGGACACTGAAGAGGTACTCAACGAATTGTTTTTGATTTTTTAATAATTAGGAATCATGGTAATTTTTTCAACCAACCAAAACCTTTCAGGTTATGACCTACACCAGTATTCCCATGGGATATATGATTTAACTGAAGTATTTTAGACCCATGTTAATTGGAGATATAGGGGGGAATCCTCTTTCATTGTAATTTAGGGATTTGATCTATGGAAGTTTCATTATTCTTATCCAAACATATTCTGAAAGTTGGGGAATCTGTGTTTTTTTGGCTTAATTTTATGCTCTCCAAGTCATTCCAATAAAGAAAATAAAAACTGCCTTTTGCGAGAAAAATGTTAATTAAAAGGTTTTAACTTTTTAAACAGTTTTGGGGCTATATTAGTATTTTAAATTAAAACACTTAGCAAGAAATATTAAGGATACTATTTTCTAATGCTAGTAATAAACCATACTGCAGTCAGAAGATGTAATTCTATAAACTCAGCTGCCATCAGCATATCAAAAATGTCTCATTTCAAAATGCTGGTAATTGTATAAAATGTCTTTAAACTTGCACTATTATTGCATTGCTTTGAATTATTTTTTCCCCTTCATAGCATTACCAAATATCAATTTGAATGTAGGTGATGCCGCCAAGGAAAATTTGTTAGTTGGATTTACTTGAAATGAGAATGTAAACATTTCTAAAATGATGAATATAAGAAAACAACTACTTTCTTTATAAACTATATTTTTTAAAATTAAAGGGGAAATTTGCTCATATGATTAGGCTGCTTTTAAAATTATATACATGCATATACACATAGATAGATAGATAGATAGATAGATAGATAGATAGATAGATAGATAGATAGAATTTATTCAGAAGGTGAGGAGGTAGTAGAAGGAGATATTCTCCTTGTACTATAGTTTCATTTAACAATTTCATTAAATTTTACATGTATTAGATACTAAATCCTATGTGCTATGTTAAGTCTATTGCAATGAGAGGCTCCATTCCCCCCAAAAATGTCTTTATCCTAGGGTAGTTTGCATTCTCCTGTACTAAATACAAAATGCAGGTATATAAATAGAGCATAAATAAAGTTGAGAAAGGCAAATAGCAAAATGTTTAGGGTGGAAGAGTAAGGGAGGACTTCATTGAAGAATTGACACCTAAAATAGACCTTTAAAGAAAATAAAAGGTTATGAAGAGGGGAGATGAGAAAAGAGTGCATTTCCATCATAGGGGTTTATGAGAATGTATGGAGCTGGTTAATGGGAAGTGGATTACTGAGTTCTGGGGAGCAACTTGTAATGTCGTTAAAATAGAGTTGGGGAAGAGAGTAGAATAAATTAAAACTAAAGGTATAGGTAGAAAAATTGTGTAGGGCCATAAATGCCAGTCAAAAAGATGACATTTAGACAACTAGGTAGAAAAGGGGTATAGATTGTGGGATTTGGATTTGGGAAGACTCAAGACTCAATCTTGCTTCACTTACTACCTATGTGATCCTGGATAAACCTCTTAATGTCTTTGCACTTTAGTTTCTTCATCTGTAAAATGGGTATAATAAAAGCACCTACCTCACATGGTAAATCATGCTAGCTGTTAATATTACAATAGGCAATGGAAGTGTTATTTTAGGTATACTAATGTCATAGGCATGGGAGAACAACTTTTTTTTTACAGGAAAAAATTTTACTATGTCAAAGACATCATACAAATTTTATGATCTTGGTCTTTCCTTCTTGCCTTTGTATAAGGCCAGAAGAGAAACATTTGCAATTTTTACAACCTTGAATCGGACTCCAGGAATATCACCAACCTTTCCGACCAAATCCAGCAATCAAAACTTCATCATTTCCTCAATAAAGTTCAAGCAGCCATCATTGGGAACAAAGGCAGTGATTTTTTTTGCCATTCTTAATCAGTTGAACTCTCACCACTTCCTGATGGCAGAATTAGGCTGCTTGGCTTCCACACCAACTTTTTCCAAGACAATCCCTATTGCATGAGATGCTCCTCCAAATGGGTTGGCCTTCAAGGCAGTGCCCAAATGAGTTTTCTTGTATTGTTTATCATGCCACTTTTGGTCTCTCCTGTGGCTGCAGAGCTTTCTATCAGTAAGAAGACAACAACACTTACCCATGCTGCCACCATTGGGGCCGAGGGAAAAGAGAGAAGGCACAACTTTTCTTTTTACTAAGAAAAATATATGGTCAGTTTTATACATTAGTTATGCTTTAGAAGATTATCTAGATGTGATTTTGGAGCATATGTTGGAGAAGGGAGTAAGTTGACCAGAGTATGAAATTGTGTTCGTAGTGATTAGCATAAAACCTGACACATACTAAATGACTAATGATGTTTTTTTCATTGACTGACTATAATAGTTTAGACAAGAGGCAAGAAAAATCTAAATTAGATTTCATATAATAATGGATTATGAAAAGAATAACCTTGAGAGCTATATTTGTTGAAACACTTCATTTTAAAGCTGATTAAATTATATGTGCACACACACACACACACACACACACCCTTTAAGTGACAAAGGTGGGAATTTATTCCAGATCCTTGTATCTGTTTGCAGTTTTTTTGCTGTTTGTTTGTTTTTAACTATGCCACACTGGTTATGATTTCAGATCATTGCCCAAATTTGTGGATTATTTCTCCTTGCAATTTGACTAATGGTTTCTTTAAGTATTCAGATGTTAATTCATTTCATACATCTTATATATTCATACTTTATCTGTGGTTCCTTTGAGCATAATGTAGTTTTCCTACTTTTTAAATTATTTTTTTTCTTTATTATTCCCATCTGATCTGAAATCATGATTACTCAACTATTTTTATTTCACTTGAAGCATATTAGCTTTTGCTCCTTATTTAACCTCTTATTTAGCAGTGTGAGAATCTTAATATTTTAAATATGTTTTGAGTTAAAAAATTTAGTTTTAGTTTCTGATTTATAATTCATCCAGTTATTCTCTTTCATTCTGTTAACTTTCATTTAATGGGAAGGGTCATCTCATTTATCTAAATGATTATAAGTTTTATGTATTTATCTCCATTGTATCCTTTTATGTTTTTTTAAAAATAAACTTGACTCTTCTCTTTACAATATGAAAAAAAGGTAATGAAAGATAATGTGTTTTTTTATCCTGTGTTCAATAATTGAAACAATCTGTTTTTTGCTTGTCTTCTCTTTTTGCCTTCGCCTTTATTTTAATCCCACCATATTTTTCCAATTTTCTTTTAAATGATAGTTTTAATTTTTTTGCTCATGACTACTCCTTTACAGTTCCTATGTTTCTTATACTTGATCTCCTGTCTTCCTTTTGCTGCCTATTCCCCAGTTATGTAATTTATTTCCATACCAAACTCAGTACATGAGAGAGATAGAGACAGAGAGACAAAGACACACAGAGACAAAAACACAGTGACATACAAAATCAGACATATAGAGAGAAGGTGTTTCATCCTTTTTAATCTAGTAAAGGTGAAAATAATTGTATTTTGTAATTGTTGACCAACTTCTATTTATGTATACTCTTTGTCATTTACATCTTAATTATATGTAACAGTAGGTTTTATTCATTCCTTGCTTTTCTTCTTCCCCTCCCCCTATCTTTCTCTCTCTCTATCTCTCATGTTTTTATTTAGTATTTAATTGCCCCCAGTTACATGAAAAACAATTTTTAACAATCATTTTTAAAATTTTGAGTTCCAAATTCTCTCCCTTTCTCATTCCCCACACTTATTCATTGAGAAGACAAGCAATTTGATGTAGATTTGCATGAGTAGTCATGTAAAACATTTCCATAATATTCATGTTGTGGAAGAAAACACAGACCAAAAAAAAAACTTTAAGAAAAAAGAAGAAATTAAATAAATATGCTTCAATCTATTTTCAGACTCCATCAGTTCTTTCTCTGGTGATGGATAGTATTTTTCATCATAAATACTTCAGAGTTGTCTTGGATCATTGTATTGCTGAGAACACTTAAGTCATTCATAGCTGATCATCATAAAATATCATTGTTGCTTTGTACACAGTACATTTCACTTTGCATCATCTCATATAATACTCTTCAGTTTTTTTTTTTTCTGAAAGCATCCTGCTCATCATTTCTTACAGCACAATCGTATCCCATCATAATCACATAGCACAATTTGTTTAGCCATTCTCCATTTGATGGAAATCCCCTCAATTTCCAATTATTTGCCCCCAGAAGAGAACTCCTATATCTATTTTTGTACATATAGGTTCTTTTCCTTTTTTATCTCTTTTCTGATACAGACCTAGTAGTGGTATTGCTAAGGTATGCATGGTTTTATATCTCTTAGGGTATACTTCCAAGTTGCCATATAGAAGGGCTGAATAAGTTCAAAACTCCAACAAAAGTGTTTTAATGTTTCATTTTTTCCCACATCTCTTCCACCATTTGTCATTTTCCTATTCTGTCATATTAGTCTATCAAATAGGTATAAGGTAGTATGTCAACCAAGCTAATACGTATGAGAATAATTTTAGTTTGCATTTTTCCAATCATTAGTGAGTTACAGCATGTTTTTCATATGGCTATAAATGACTTTGATTACTTCATCTGAAAACTGTTCATGCATTTTGATCATTTATCAGTTGGAGGATGGCTCTCATTATTATAAATTCGATTCTGTTTTTCTCCATCCCATACCCTCACCCATGTTTATTTTATTCTTACTCTTTCACCCTTTCCCTCCTTAAATGTGTTTTGCTGATAACTACACTTCTATCCTTCCCTTTATTCCCTCCCCTCCTAGTTTCCTATAGGAAAACATAGATTTGTATAGCTAAATGAGTGTGCACAATATTGTGTCTTTGAGTTAGCTCTGATTAGAGTATGGTTCACCCACTTACCCTCAGCTTCCCCTTCTTTTCTTGGTTTTTGGTTTTTGGAGGGCAATTGGGGTTAAGTAACTTGCCCAAGGTCACAGGGATAGGTTTTTGTTTGGGTGTGCATTAAGTGTCTTGAGGCCAGATCTGAACTCAGGTCCTTCTGACTCCAGGGCCGACGCTCTACTCACTGCGCCACCTAGCCACCCTCCCTTCTTTTCTTCTCCTGTAAAAGCTTGTTCTTGTCCCTTTTATGTGAGATAATTTATCCCAATCTACCTCTCCCTTTCCCATTCTGCCAGGATATTCCTCTCTCCCCTGCTTAAGTTCATTTTTTTAAGATGTCATCCCTTCATATTTAACTCACATCTATGTGCTCTGTCTATACGCTCCTTTTAGCTCTGCTAATTTTAGTTTAGGAGTCACAAGTATCATTTTCCCATCTAGGAATGTAAACAGTTTAACCTTAAGTACTTTATATTTTCCCATTCCTGTTTACCTCTTTATGCTTCTCTTGAGTCTTATATTTGAAAGTCAAATTTTCTATTCAGCTCTAGTCTTCTCATTAAGAATATTTGAAAGTCCTCTATTTCATTGAACATCCATTCCTATGATTATGTCAATGGATTAACAAAAAAGCCTTTGACAAAATGCAAAAGCAATTCCTATTAAAAAAACACCAGAAAACATAGGGATAAATGGATTTTTTTCTTAAAATAATAAGTAGCATCAACAACCATTGTAGGTAATGGTAAAAAGCTAGAAGAATGCCCAGTAAAATCAGGGTCAAATATTCTATTCAGATTTGGTCTTTTAATCAAGAATATTTGAAAGTCCTCTATTTCATATTCATTTGAAAGAATATACTCAGTTTTGCTGAGTGATGATTCTTGGTTGTAATTCTAGTTCGTTTGTCTTCTGAAATATCAAATTTGAAGGCCTCCTATCCATTAATGTAGAACCTGATGGATTTTATATTCTCCTGACTGAGGCTCCATAATATTTATAATATTTCTCTCTTGGTGCTTGCAATATTTTTTCCTTGACCTAAGAGCTCTGGAATTTGGGAGTGTTATTTCTGGTACTATTAACTTTGGGATCTCTTTCAAAAGGTGATTGATTGATTCTTTCAAATTCTATTTTACTATCTAGTTGTAGACTATCACAGCAAAACCCTTGATAATTTCTTGAAAGATGATGTCTAGGCTCTTCTTCGATCATGACTTTCAGGTAGCCAAATAATTCTTAAATTATGTCTCCTAGATAAGTTTTCTAGGTCAGTGTTTTTTCGAATGAGATATTTTACATTGCCTTCTCTTTTTTTTTATTATTTTGGTTTTGTTTAATTGTTTTTTGATTTCTCATAGAATCATTACCTTGCATTTGCTCAATTCTGGTTTGAAAGTAATTATTTTCTTCAGTGATTTTTCGTACCTCTTTTTCTATTTCACCAATTCTACTTTTTAAAGATTTTTTTACCTTCAGTGAATTGTTGTGCCTCCTTTACCATTTTTCCAATTCTTCTTTTCAAGGCATTCTTCTCCTCATAGGCCTTTCATCCCTCTATTACCATTTAGTCTAGTTTGTTTTATAAAATGTTATTTTAATTACTTGTGTAAGTGTGTCTCCTTTTCCAAGATGTTAGCTCATTTTTCATGATTTTATTTCATCTCTTTCATTTCTCTTCACAATATTTCCTCTACATCTTTTACTCAATTTTTAAAATATTTTTTTTTTCAGGAAAATAAATTTATTAAACTTTGAAGGGAAAAAATCCACAGACATAAAGAAGTTAAATATAAACTGAAAGACACAACTATTCATACTGGTGAATAATGGCTTGTATAACCAGTAAAGTACCAAAATAACATTCTGAGCTTGATTGAGGTATTTTTTTTAAACTATTTTTGGCTATAGAAACTTTGTCAGCCTATTTGAGTATAGTAAGAGACTTCTTCCAAAAACATATGTAGCTTTAATTGAATTAGTGTTACAGTTATGAAATCTTACATGAAACTAAATAATGGAGCTGTTAGAAAACTGCAGTAGCAAGTTAGCAGAAGATCTAATAAACACTTACTACAAAGTCGCATGCTGGACTTTCCAAACCCAGTTCCAGCAACTGGCTGCAGTTCTTGCAGGACAAAAGGGACTGAAAGTCCCTGATGATGTTGTTCATGTCTTAAAGATGCCTGTGCTTAGTGGGCAAATTTCACTGATAGAGAAGTTAAAATTCAAAGTTCCATCTGTCTTACTTTGTGTATTGTTGCTGCTTCAAATGAAGTGCATTCTCTCACTCAGATAGTGTTTTCCTCTTTAATAATGTACTTTTTGGAGAACTTTACTCACATCTACTAAGGACAATAGTGTTTATTCAGAGATTGATTATCTGGAGATCCACCTTTTCTCCTTTTCTTTCCTATTGCCTCATTTTGCAGCTGCCTCACTCTTTGCTAACATTTTTTTAAGGGGATCCTAGAGGAAAAACGAAGGGAGGTGAAACTCAGATCAGACAATTTTACAACATAAGAAGCCCTAAGAAAAAAGTTTGGCAGGGGAGAAAGTTACTGATATTGGTTTGTGGGACCTTGTATTATCCACAGATGTCTTTTATTTATGCTGTTCTTGCCCCTGATTATCCTGAAAGATGGAGGCTGTCTATAGGATATGGGGAAACCCCCCAAAAAAACCCAAACCAAGTTTCCTGAACAACATTGCCCTCTGTTCCCTGTTCATTTTGTCCGGTTTCAACTTACAGAAAGCTTCATGTACCTCATCCCCCACTTGTGCAACAATGGGATAAAAATCAGGCCATATATGCAAAGATATATAGATGCCAAGGCTACAATGCTCATTTTGGATTCTCCCACGGGCTCAAAATCGCTCAAGGTGCAACTGCAGTATTTAAATGTTCTGGCAAAGAAATGTCTGCTATAACTTTTACTCCTCTTGATACCTACTGACATGGGCATGGATTGGAATATGGTGGTGAACAGATTCTTTGCTCTTACTGTTCTGTACAACTTAAAGTTTGCCTGAAAATTTAAAAATGTATAAGTACACTGAAAAAAAAACACCTTATGGTAAGATGAATATGATCTAGTAAAGTAAGTCACTATAATCATTTTAGAATTAATCTACTGATTCTTTTTTGGAGGTATAAAAATGACCCTATAAAAAACTAACTTTTTGTTATTTTATTTCATTTTTGCTTCTTATTTTTGCTGCAATGACCCAAAACTGAAACTAGCTTTGGTAGAATTGCAACGAATACATTCTTTAGATGGATCAGCATAAATTACAATACACATTGTGTACCGTAATATAAAACAGCCGTGCTTTAAGTCTAGAATATTAAAATATCTTTATCAATTTGTATGTCAAAATAAATGTTTTACTTACCCAAACTACTTCTGCCTTCCTGTTTATATTTTATTTAGTTTTTCCAATTACCGATTAAAAAAACATCAAACAACTCAGTGTATGGTATGATTTGCATTAAATTCTCCTGAACTGCAAAACCACCTGATTTTAGCTTTTTCAAAAAGCATGATTTACTATACATTAAAAACATAGTCATTCAATGTTTAGTATCACAAAATCAACACCCACAATAACAAGACAATCACTGCTATTCAATGGTCTTGGAGAGACAATTTTTAAAAATATTTACAATTCACAATAGGAAAGAGTCTGATTAATGCTTGTGTGTTTGTGTGTGTTTATCATGTTTCAACATTTCAGGAAAAAGCGCTTAAGAACTGCCAAAAAAAATGTTTAAACATTATTTTGGTTTAAGCGGACTAGCCCAAGCCATCTTTATGCCATTAAATATATATGCGCAAGGTAAACGAAAGAAAGGCTAGGGCATGATTTTGTTCAGTTGGTCTGTGCTTACATAGCCACACGAGGTGAGGAATTCTTTGTCAGGCACAGGCAGCGCTGTAGCATTAAGTACAAGGCCCTGGGGAGACTGTACTATGTGAATGGAGGTATAGTCAGGCACGGGCATTTCAGAATTTGAAGGTCCTCCCGCTATTCCGGAACTCACAGCAGTAGTGGTAAGGCTTTCTGTGGTGATGTAAACATCTTCCTGGCTAAAGCTCGGCTCCACCCGGGGCTCTGGCTCAACATGAGGGGCCATAGAAACACATTTTTTCGCGTCTGCCTCGCAGAAGTAGGTATTGTCCATGATGAAGTTTGCTTGGCACAGTGAGGCCACTTCTGGGTGCCCATCACACTGTGATATCCCTGCCTTATTTTTTTGCCCAGGTGAAAGAACAACACTTCCTGCAGGAGTAATGTCACTCACCTGGGCATAAAAGTCAATGTTTGCCAGTGAACTCTGGTTGCTCAGCTGAGTGTGGACAGGTAGGCCAGTCGACTCAATTCCACTTGTAAGAAGTGGTCTTGGCTTGCTACCTTCTGAAAGGATGACACTGTTGGGTGGGTGAGTAGTTGGAGGTTTTAAAAATTTTCCATGGTCAAAGACCAATTCATATTGTTCTCGGAGGTTTTGGATGTAGGACCTTTGACTTTGTTATCTTCTTCTATTTGTGTTTTGATCATCTTTGTCAACATAGTAACTTTCTAGGACCAGATTTTTTTTCTTTTCTTTGCTCATTTCCTCAGTTATTACTTGAATCTTTACTCATTTTTAAAAGTTTTTTGGTCTTTATTAATTTGTTTACTTTTACTTTACAAGATTCAATTCCACAGTTCCTTGAGTTTCAAAATTTCTCTTTCTCTCCCCTCCCCTCCCATGGCAGCATTCAATCAAGTATAGTATCTGCAAATACTGTCACATTAGGCATTAGTCAGGTTATAAAGAAGGATTGTATCATATGGAATGAATAATAGGAAAGAGGAAACAAAACCAAACAAGAAAAAGAAAAAGAGTAGGTAGCTAACTTCAATCGGGGTTCAAACTTTGTTCTTTCTGTGGTCGTAGACATCTCTCTCCATCATGAGTCTTTTGGAGTTGACATAAAAACCTGAATTGCTGAGAAGAGTCCAGTCTATAAAATTTGGTCATCACAAATACATTGTCTGTGATTGTGTACATTTTTTTTCTCCTGGCTCTACTCTTCTCACTCAGCATAAGTTTGTATAAGCCTCTCCAGGTAAATATGAAGTCCATCTGTTACTCATTTCTTATAGCACAATAGTATAACGTAACATGCATATACTAAAACTTGTCCAGCCATTCCCCAATTGATGGGTACCCCCTTAATTTCCAATTCTTTGCCACCACAAAAAGAGCTTCTATAAATATTTTTGTACATATGGGTCTTCTTTCCACTTCTATGATATCTTTGGGATACGACCCTAGAAGTGGTATTGCTTGATCAAAGGGTCCGAAATTATTTATAGCAGTTTGGGCATAATTCCAGATTGCTCTCCAGAATGGTTAAATCAGTTCACAACTCCACCAGCAATGTATTAGTGTTCCAATTTGTCCACATCCTCTCCAGCATTTCTCATTTTCCTGTTTTGTCATCTTAGCTGACTGATGAGATGTGGTACCTAAGAGTTGTTTTGATTTGCGTTTCTATAATCAAGAGTGATTTAGAGAATTTTTTCATATGCTTATAAATATCTTTAATTTCTCCCTCTGAAAACCACCTGTTCATATCCTTTGACCATTTATTAGTTGGGGAATGATTTGTATTCTTATAGATTTGACTCAGTTCTCTTTATAATTGAATAATGAGTCTTTTATCAGTGACATAAGTTGTAAAAATTCTTTCCCAATTTTCCTCTTTCCTCCTAATCCTGGTTACATTGGCTTTGTTAGTACAGAAGCTTTTCAATTTAATATAATCAAAATTATCCATTTTGCAATTTTAATGCTCTCTAATTCCTGTTTTGTCATAAAGTATATTCCCTTCTCCACAAATCTGAAAGGTAAACTATAATTTGCTTTCCAAGATTGCTTATAGTATGAGCCTTTATACTTAGATCATGCACCCATTTAGACTTGATTTTGGTATATGATGTTAGATAATAGTCTATGCCCAGTTTGTGCCATACTATATTCCAGTTTTCCCAGCAGTTTTTGTCAAATACTGAGTTCTTATCCCAAAATCTGGGGTCTTTGGATTTATCAAACAATAGATTACTATAGTCATTGACTGCTGAGTCTCATGTGGCCAATCTGTTCCATTGATCCCCTTCTCTATTCCTCAGCCAGTACCAAGTAGTTTTGAAGACTGCTGCTTTATAGTACAGATTAAAATCTGTTATAGCTAGTCCACCATCCCTAGCATTTCTTTTCATTAATTCCCTCGATATTGTGGAACTTTTTTTCCTCCAAATGATTTTTTTTTAGCTCTATAAGGTAGTTTTTTGGTAAATTGATTGTTATGGCAGTAAATATATAATTTAATTTAGGTAAAATTGTCATTTTTATTATGTTAGCTCTACCCAGCCATGAGCAATTGATGTCTTTACAATTAGTTAGATCTGACTTTATTTGTGTGAAAAGTGTTTTGTAGTTGTGTTCATATAGGTGTTGGGTTTATTTTGGCAGGTAGATCCCCTAATATTTTATAATGTCTATAGTAAACTACAAATGGGATTTCTCTTTCTAACTCTTGCTGTTGAATTGTTGCTGTAGGAATGCCAAGGATTTATGTGGGTTTATTTTATATTATGCAACATTGTCAAATTTATTTATTGTCTCAAGTAGTTTTTTACTTGATTCTCTAGGATACTCTAAGTGTATCATCATATCATCTGCAAAGAATGATAGCTTGGTCTCTTCTTTGCCTCATTTCATTCCTTTGATTTCTTTTTCTTCTCTAACTGCTCCTGCTAACATTTACAGTTCTAGATTGGATAAGAGGGGTGATAGTGCACATTCTTGTTTCATTCCTGATCTTTTTGGAAATACCTCTAGCTTATCCCCATTACATGTCATGCTTGCTGATGGCTTTAAATAGATGTTACCTATTATTTTAAGGAAGGCTGCATTTATTGCTATACTTTCTAGTGTTTTTAATAGGATTAGTTCTTTTTTGTCAAAAGTCTTTTCTGCATCTATTGAGATAACCATGTGGTTTTTGCTAGTTTTATTGTTGATATGATCAATTATACTGATGGTTTTTGTAATATTAAACCATCCTTGAATTCCTGGAATAAATCCTACCTGATAAAGGTGTATTATTCTTGTGATAAGTTGCTGCAGTCTTTTAAATAATATTTTATTTAAAATTTTTGCATCTATATTCATGAAGGAATTTGGTTTATAATTTACTTTCTCTGTTTTATATCTTCCTGATTTAGGTATCAGTGCCATATTTGTGTCATAAAAAGAATTTTGTAGGACTCCTTCACTAATTTTCCCAAGTATTTTGTAGATTATTGGAATCAATTGTTCTTTAAGTGTTTGATAGAATTCACTAGTAAATCCATCTGGCCCTGGAGATTTTTCCTAGGGAGTTCACTGATGACTTGTTTCTTTTCTTTTCTTTTCTTTTCTTTTCTTTTCTTTTCTTTTCTTTTCTTTTCTCTTCTCTTCTTTTCTTTTCTTTTCTTTTTTTTTTTAAGCAATTGGGGTTAAGTAACTTGCTCAAGGTTACATGGCCAGTCATTATTTATGCGTGGGTGCTCATATTCTGAGGCCAGATTTGATCTCGGGTCATCCCAACTCCGAGGCCGGCACTCTTACTTACTGCGCCACCTAGCCGCCCCTTTAGGGCAATTGGGGTTAAGTTGCCCAAGGTTACACGGCTAGGTTTTTGTTTGTGTGGATTAAGTGTCAGAGGCCAGCTCCGAACTCAGGTCCTTCTGACTCCAGGGCCGTGCTCTATTCACCTAGCCGCCCCCAGTTTTCAGTATTTCTAATTCTGTATTTAATTGTGAATTTTCAATTTGTTCTTTTTCTAGCTTTTTTAAATTGCATGTCAATGTCATTGAATGCCCTTTTCCCTAATTTTTTCTTGTATATACTCAGGGATATAAAACTTCCCCTAAAAACTGCCTTTGCTGCATCCCACAATTTTTGGTATGTTGTCTCATTGTTGTTATTCTCTTGAGTGAAGTTATTTATTGTTTGTATGTTTTCTTGTTTGACCCATTCATTCTTTAGGATTAAATTGTTTAGTTTCCAAGTAGTTTTTAGTCTGTCTTTCCATAGCCCTTTATTGCATATGATTTTTATCGCATTGTGATCTGAGAATAATGCATTTATTATTTATATCTTTTTCACTGAATTGTGAGGTTTTTATATCCTAGTTCATGGTAGATTTTTGTGTATGTGCCATTTACCACTATGAAGAAGGTGTATTCCTTTTTGTCCCCATTCAGTTTTCTCCAGAGATCTATCATACCTACCCTCTCTAAAATTCTGTTCACCGAATTAACTTCTTTCTTGTTTATTTTGAGGTTGGATTTATCAAATTCAGAGAGAGGGAGATTAAGGTCTCCCTTTAGTATAGTTTTGCTATCTATTCCTTCCTCTAATTCCTTTCGCTTCTCCAGTAGGAATTTGGATGCTATACCACTTGGTGCATATATGTTAAGTAGTGACATTGCTTCTTTCTTGATGGTGCTTTTTACAAGGATATCGTTTCCTTCCTTATCTCTTTTAATTATATCAGGTTTTTTTTTTGCTTTTTCTTTATCTGAGATAAGCATTGCTAACCCTGTTTTTTTTTTTACTTTAGCTGAGACATGATATATTTTACTCCAGCCTTTACCCTTTACCCTGTGTGTATCCCTCTGTTTCAGATGTGTTTGTTGTAAATAGCCTATTGTAGGATTATGGTTTTTAATTTATTCTGCTTTCAGCCTCCATTTTATGGGAGAGTTCATTCCATTCACATTCACAGTTATGATTATTATCTGTTTCTTTCCCTCCATCCTATTCCCTCCCCTGTTTATGCTTATTTTTCCCTTCTCCCTTCCCTTCCTTAATAGTTTTCCTTTTGACCACTTCCTCCCTTAGTATTCCCTTATCACCCCCTTACTTTTCCTTCCCTTCCCCCTTCTTCCCTCCATTCTTAACCCCCCTGCCATTTCATAACCTTTCTCCCTCCTACTGCCTATAGGATATTTTAATACTTAGTGAAGTATGTTATTTCTTCTTTGCATTAAAGAGTTGCAGGAACAAATCTCATGCAAAGCTCCTCTCCTCTCCTTCCCCCTCTTTTCCTCTATTATAATATGTTTTTTGTTTCTTCTTCATAGAGTCCTTTGCTTAACTGGTTGTGTACTCCCTCCTTGCACCAATGAGGGAAATGCTCATATAATACTAATCTCCCTCCCTTCTTTCCATCTACTATATTGTTTTTTATGTCTCTTTGTGTGGCCTAATTTACCCTTTCCTCTTCATTCATTCCTCTTATTACATTGCAGCCCCTTTGTAGTCCTTAATAAGATTTCTTTTATTGTCATTTTGTGTAATTTATACTCATACCCTCTCCTTGTCTATAAATAGTTAGTTCTCATTAAGTAACAGGGTGTGTGTGTGTGTGTGTGTGTGTGTGTGTGTGTGTGTGTGTGTGTGTGTGTTTTCCTTGTTTACCTTTCTATGTCTCTCTTGGGTCTGGTAATTGGAGGTTGAATGTTCCATTGAGCTCTGGCTTTTTCATCAGGAAGTCTGGAAAACTTGTTATATAGTTGAATGGCCATCTCTTTGCTTGGAAGAATATAGTCAGTCTCACTGGGTAGGTGATCCTTGGTGGTAACCCAAGCTCTTTTGCCTTTGTATTCCACTGCCTCTGATCATTCAGTGTAGAGGCTGCCAAATCCTGTGCGATCCTCACTGTGGTTCTGTGATATTTGAATTGTTTCTTTCTGGCCACTTTAAGTATTTTCTCTTTTACCTGGTAGTTCTTGAGTTTGGCCACAACATTTTGAGGACTTTTCAGTTTAGGATCTCTTTCAGGGGGTGTCTGGTGAATTTTCTGGATTTCTATTTTGCCCTCAGGTTCTAGTATCTCAGGGAAGTTTTCCTTGATGAGCTCTTGGAAGATGTTGTCCAGGCTCATTTTTTCATCATGATTTTCTGGTAGGCCTATGATTCTCAGATTATCTCTCCTGGATCTCTTTTCCAGGCCAGTTATTTTTCCATTGAGATATTTTACCTCTTTTTCTAATTTTTCATTCTTCTTGTTTTGTTTGATTAATTCTTGGTTCCTCATGGAGTTATTTGCTTCAATTTGTTTGAGTTTAGTTTTTAGTGAATTATTTTCCTCTTTTAGTTTTTGGAGCTCCTTTTCCATATCACATATTTTTCTTTTTAAGGGGCTGTTTTCTTTATTGTAACATTTTTCTAATTTTGCAATTTTGATTTTAAAAGAATAATTCATTTTGTCTTCTATCTCTCTCAGTTGGTTTTCAAAGTTCCTTTTGAGCTCATCTAGGAAAACTTTCTGTGCTTGGGACCTCTTCCCTCTTGATTCTTCAGCTGTGGGTGTGGAGTCAACATTGTCTCCCTCTGAATTTACTTCCTCCCTCTGAGGATATTAGAACTCCAGAGTCTTTGTCTTTGCTCTCTGCTTTCTACTCATTTTGAGGCAGGACCCTCACCATGCCCTTCCTCTAGGGTTCCTAAGCCTTTACTATTTAGGGTTTTGCCCTTGGGCAATAGTTACTATCTTTTCAGGGTCAGAGTGGGGGGGCGGGTTGGAGCTGCTAGGGTTAACTCTGTCATCCTGGTCCCTGGAGGTCCTGATAGGGTCTTTTAAAATTTCTGGGCTATGGAGTCCCAGGAGTATTTGCTGCCCCTGCCAAGGGCCCTGCATTTGATTCTTACCTTGCTCTTTCCAGTCCCAGCCCTTTGTTGATTAGCCTGGTAGTGGCCCTGTTGGGTGGTGGGACAACTTGCCCCCCTTGTTGATCAGGCCTCTGCATGCCATGCAGTCCAGCCTGCCTCTGTGCACAGCACCTTCGGCTTCCTGGCCTGCCTCTCCTTTTTTACTCCTTTTTCAAATAAGTCCCTGCTTCCAGGGTGGAGGGAACACTGTCCTATATTTCAATGGTTTTATGCAACTGCTTTCAGAGATACTACCAGAGAACTATAAGTTTTCATTTCTTCCAAGGTGGTATGATCTAGGAAGAGGTGAATACTACTTTCTTGACCTATGCTCTTGTCTGTGAGTAAACACAAGCATTCTATTCTGCCCTGGAACTGGGTGAAGGTTCTCTGGTCCTCTGGTCACAACCTCTGGTGTGCTAGTGCTTCTCCTTGCACTGGGATTAAAACCCAAAACTGTAACCCAGGTCCAAATATAGGCAATATAACAGAATCCTGTGCCAGGTGTCAGCAAAGGGACCCCTATAAATCTCCTTCTGACTTGTTGTTCAGTACCTTTACCATCTGTGGACTGAGGGGTCTGGAAACTGCCCCTGTTGCCACTGATTCAATTACACAAACCTGCTCCTGATTTGCTGGGGCTTTGTCTGTGCTGGCATTGACTGTGCTGGTCTATGCTCCTCTCTCACACTGATGCAACAGACCTTTCCTATTGACCTCATAAGTTGTCTTGGACTGGTAAACTTATTTTACATTTACACAGCATTCTGCTCTGCTAGAACTAGTTTAAAGATATTACTTAAAGGTATTTGAAGGGTTGATGGAGAAAACAGGTATCTCCCTGTGTTTACTAACCCTTCTTGCCTCTTCCTGCTTATCTTTTTTCTCTTAAGAAATTCAAAAACAGGGGCGGAGCCAAGATGGCAGAGTAGAAACAGCTCATCCAAGCCTCTCTGCCCCCAGATTCTCCACAAACTATGTAAAAAAGGACTCTGAAAAACTTCTGGAGCCCCAGCACCCACAGAACGACACAGAGAAGCTAACCTCCCGCTGAGGACAGCCCAGCACCCTGCAGGAAGGACCAGCGCAGTGGTCTGGGAGCCGGCAGTGCGCAGAGTGCAGGAGCCGAGCTGAGCCCAGGTCCACCTGAGCCGAGGTTTTAGCCCCAGGGCGGCAGGGCCAGCAGCCAGCTGGAGGAACCCCAGAACACCAGTAACTGTGGAGATTCCAGAATTATCAACATAGACTTGCCTAGGACAAAGTAAGAGGTTAGTGTCCTATGGACTTTGGGACCTGTATTTGGGGAATGCGTCAGCTCCCTCCCCTGGGGGCTAGAAGCCGCTGAGGAGACTCGCCATTTTGTAGTTTTCAGAGGCATTTCCTGCTCCCAGCCTACAAATCGTGGGGAGATCCAGCGATCAGTCTTGGGGGGTAATCGCTCTTGCTTTAACCTCCCTGGATCTGGATTGTGATCTAGGGTGGAAGTTCTGGGTGGGTTTACAACTTGCCAGAAACGGAAGTTGCCCCCCACACGTTCAGGACGAAAATTCCTCTATCTGGCCTTAAAGCCATAGTGTGGCAACAAGCCCAAAAGTCAAGCAATTAAGTGGCAACATGCCAAGGCAAAGAAAACAGAAAAATGCAACCCTAGACTCCTATTTTGGGGGCATAGAGCGGGAAAAGGACTGTGAGGTCAGAAGTCCTGCTCCAAAAGCCCCAGGGGAAAACATGAGTGGATTGCAGGCCATAGAGGACCTTAAGAAGGACTTTAAAAATCAAATAAGAGAAGTGGAGGAAAAATTGGAAAGAGAAATGAGAAGGATGCAGGAAAAGTATGAAATGAGGGTCAACAGCCTGACTGAGGAAAACAACACCTTAAAAAATAGACTAACTCAAATGGCAAAGGAGGCCCAAAAGGGCAATGAGGAGAAGAATGCCTTAAAAAGTCGAATTTGCCAGATGGAAAAAGAATCTCAAAAGTTCACTGAGGAGATTCATTCCTTCAGAGTTAGACTGGAGCAAATGGAAGCTAATGACTTTATGAGAAATCAAGATGCTGTTAAGCAGATCCAAACAAACGAAAGATTAGAAGGCAATGTGAAATATCTCATGGGAAAAACCACTGACCTGAGAATAGATCCAGGAGAGACAATTTAAAAATTATTGGACTACCTGAAAGCCATGATCAAGGAAAGAACCTAGAAATCACCCTTCAAGAAATTCTCAAGGAAAATTGCCCTGATGTTTTAGATCCAGAGGGCAAAATAGAGGTTGAAAGAATCCACAGATCACCTCCTGAAAAAGATCCCAAAAAGAAAACTCCCAGGAATATTATAGCCAGGTTCCAGAATCCCCAGATCAAGGAGAAAATACTACAAGCAGCCAGGAAGAAACAATTTCAATATTGTGGAAACACAATCAGAATAGCCCAGACCTGGCAGCTTCTACACTGAGGGATCGAAGGGCATGGAATATGATATTCCAGAGGGCAAAAGAACTGGGAATGAACCCAAGGGTCACCTACCCAGCAAAACTGAGTATTTTGTTTCAGGGGAAAATATGGTCATTCAGTGGAATAGAGGACTTTCAAGCATTCTTGAGGCAAAAACCAGGGTTGAATAGAAAATTTGACATCCAGACACAAGAAGTAAGAGCTGCCTGAGAAGGTAATCAGGGAAAAGAAATCAAAAGGAACTTATCAAAGTTGAACTATTTACATTCCTATATGGAAAAGCAATATCTGTGACTGATGATATCTTTCTCACTATGAAAATAATGGAAGAAGGGGGTGTGGTCATATGAATACATATGTGAATGTGTGTGTGTATGGTTACAGTTATATATGGATAGAGGGCATAGGTTGATTTTGTTGGGAAGGGAGAATACTCAAGGGATGAAATTATGAGGTGAGAGAAGAAAGTGGCAAGAGGAGATGGGGAGAGACATGGTAGGGTAAACTATCTCATGTAGGGGAAGTGGGTGCAAAGGAGGGGAGAATAAGGAAGGCTAAAAAGGCAAAACCACATTCACATTGAATTTGGTTCAGGGAGAAAATGACATACATACTAAATGGGATATCTCAACCTGCAGCAGGATAGGGGAAGGGGGATGAGAGGAGGGATGATGGATGGGAGGGCATCCTTGGGGTGAGGGGAGGTTGGAAGTACCCACTATAGAAGAGGGACAGGATTATGTAGGGAATGGACCAGGTGGGGGGTGGGATGAGTGGGAGGGAATTATAAGCAGCCTTGTACAATATATCTACTATGATAATGTTTTGCATAGCTAGACATGTACAACATATACTGAATTACTTATATCCCAAGAAGGAATGGGTGACAAGGGAGGAAGGAAATGGATCTGAAATTCAAGGACGTAACATTAAATGTTTCAAATATATATATAAATACTATTATTAATACTCTTTTGCCTATAATTGGGAGATAAGATGTGCAGGCATTGGGACACAAAGATTCATCTTCCTCTAATGGAAAAGTCGATGGGGGTATGGGAGAAGGTATGGGAGAGAGCAGATTGGAGGAAGCGATATCTTGTGGGACTGCTATTCTGGGAGGTTGGGTAGGGGAATAATGGGGGGAAAATGATTGTAACTCAAAATCTGGTGGAAATGAATGATGTAAAACAGAAGTTAATAAAGTATTTGTTTAAAAAAAAAGAAATTCAAAAACATAACCATCACCAGGCTTTCTACAATTTTTATTTAACTTCCTTTATACCCTATTAGTGGCCTAAATATTAGGTTTCTGAAGGGATCCTCATTTTTCCCCTACCATAAGGACATTACGATTTTATCATCATATGCACTGTTTTCCCTTGACTCTTACAATTCCATTTTGAAGTTTTAATCAAATTCACTTTTTTTTAAAAATCAGGAAATCTTGAAAAAAACTTGAAGTTTAATTTATTTTCCATTCAGGAATGTTCCATTGATTTATTGGATAAGTTATTCTCAGTTTCAAGCCTTTGTTGTTGTTGTTGTTTTGTTTTGTGTTTGCCTTTTGAAAAAGCACAATCCAAGATCAACTTATCATTATTTTGGTAGTTATCAAGTTTCATTTGATTCTGACTGTTTTCTTGATTGTTGAATTATTTATTTTGTTTTTCTTGCAATAATTATACATTGAATTTGAAGCTATTGATACACACTGATAATTTGGTTGGGCGATAGAGGATTTTTTTTCCAGTTGGTGAATGATGAATGCTTTCTCTTTTTATTTTATCTTCTAGTTCTAACTGATAAAAACCATTTAAACTTATAATAAATTGAGATATAGTTTCTTTTGATTTTTGGTCATGGGTTTGAGGCTGTGTTTCTTCTTAGAATATGGTTATTTCCTTATCACTTGTTTTCCTTTTTTTAGTATTTAAATTGAGTTTTATTATTATTATTATTAAACAAATGCTTTATTAATTTCTGGTTTGCATAATCCATTTCCACAAAATTTTGAGTTACAATTTTCCCCCCATTTTTCCCTACCCACCACCACAGAATAGCAGTCCCACTAGATATCCTCTCATCCAATCTGTTCTCTCCCATATCTTCTCCCATACCCCCTTCAACTCTTCCATTAGGGTAAGGTGAGTCTCTGACCCCCAATGCCTGGACATATTATGAAACATTTAATTTAAAAACTTCGATGTTCAGATCCATTTGCTTCCTCCCTTGTCAACCTCTCCCTCTGAGAAGATAAGCAATTCAGTATGTGTTGTACATGTATAGCTATGCAAAACATTACCATAGTAGATAAATTGTAAAAGACTGCTTATATTACCCTCCCACCCATCTCATCTCCCACCTGGTCCATTCCCTACTTTGATACTGTCCCTCTTTGATAGTGGGTACTTCCAACCTCCCCTCCCCCAAGAATGCCCTCCCCTCCATCCTCCCCCCTCTCATCCCCCTTTCTCCTATTTTCCTGCAGGGTGAGATATCCCATTTAGTATGTATGTGATTCTCTCCTTGAGCCAACTTAAATGACAATATGGTTTTGCCTTTTTGCCTTTCTGTTCTTCCCCTCCCCTGCAGGAACTTCCCCTTGCTTCTACTACATGAGATAGTTTTTAGTCTCAGGGTTTCTTTCCCCATCTCCTCTTGCCACTTTCCTCTCTCACCTCTTGACATAACTCCTTAAGAATTATAAATTCCCATCAAATTCAACCTGTGCCCTCTATCTTTGTATACCTGTAAACATATACCCATATAACCTTCTTCAATTATTTTCATAATGAGAAAGGTTTTATCAGACACAGTTATTGTTTTTCCATGAAGGACTGTAAATAGTTCAACTTTGATAATTTCCTTTTGATTTATTTTCCTTGATTACCTTCTCAAGCATCTCTTGCTTCTTATGTCTGATTGTCAAATTTTCTATTCAACTCTGGTCTTTTCCTCAAGAATGCTTGAAAGTCCTTTATTCCACTGAATGACCATATTTCCCCCTGAAATAAGATACTCAGTTTTGCTGGGTAGGTGACGCTTGGCTTCAATCCCAGCTCTTTTGCCCCCTGGAATATCATATCCCATGCCCTTCGATCCCGCAGTGTAGAAGCTGCCAGGTCCTGTGCTATTCTGATTGTGTTTCCACAGTATTTAAATTGTTTATTCCTGGCTGCTTATAGTATTTTCTCCTTGATCTGTGAATTCTGGAACCTGGCTACAATATTCCTAGGAGTTTTCTTTTTGGGATCTTTTTCAGGAGGTGATCAGTGAATTCTTTCAACCTCTATGTTCCCCTGTGGGTCTAACACATCAGGGCAATATTCCTTGAGAATTTCTTGAAGGATGATTTCTAGGTTGTTTCTTTGATCATGTCTTCCAGGTAGTCCAATAATTTTTAAATTGTCTCTCCTGGATCTATATTCCAGGTCAGTGCTTTTTCCCATGAGATATTTCACATTGCCTTCTAATCTTTAATTTTTTTGTATCTGTTTAAGAGGATCTTGATTTCTCATAAAGTCACTAGCTTCCATTTGCTCCAGTCTAACTCTGAGGGAATGAATCTCCTCAATGAGCGTTTGAGATTCTTTTTCCATCTGGCAGAAATCGGCTTTTTAAGGAATTCTTCACCTCATTGCTTTTCTGAGCCTCTTTTGTCATTTGAGTTAGTTTATTTTTAAGGTGTTATTTTCCTCAGTCAGGCTGTTGACTGTAATTTCATACTTTTCTTTCATCTTTCTCATTTCTCTTCACAATTTTTCCCCACTTCTCTTATCTACATCTTTTTTTTAAAACAAATGTGTTATTAACTTCTGTTTTACATCATTCATTTCCACCAGATTTTGAGTTATAATAATTTTCCCCCCATTATTCCCCTACCCACCCTCCCAGAATAGTAGTCCCACAAGATATCACTTCCTCCTATCTGCTCTCTCCCATACCTTCTCCCATACCCCCATTGACTTTTCCATTAGAGGAAAGTGAGTCTTTGTGTCCCAATGCCTGCACATCTTATCTCCCTATTACAAGCAAAAGAGTATTAATAATAGTACTTATATATATTTGAAACATTTAATGTTAATACCTTGAATTTCAGATCCATTTCCTTCCTCCCTTGTCACCCATTCCCTCTTGGGAGATAAGTGATTCAGTATATGTTGTACATGTCTAGCTATGCAAAACATTATCATAGTAGATGTATTGTACAGGGCTGCTTATAATTCCCTCCCACTCATCCCACCCCCCACCTGGTCCATTCCCTACATGATCCTATCCCTCTTCTATATTGGATACTTCCAACCTCCCCTCACGACAAGGATGCCCTCCCATCCATCATGCATCCTCTCAACCCCCTTCCTCCTATCCTGCTGCAGGTTGAGATATCCCATTTAGTATGTATGTCATTTTCTCCCTGAACCAAATTCATTGTGAATGTGGTTTTGCCTTTTTAGCCTTCCTTATTCTCCCCCTCCTTTGCAATCACTTCCCCTGGCTTCTTCTACATGTGATAGTATACCCTAACCTGTCTCTCCCCATCTCCTCTTGCCACTTTCCTCTCTCACCTCATAATTTCATCCCTTGAGTATTCTCCCTTCCCAACAAATTCAACCTATGCCCTCTATCCATATATAACTGTAACCATATACACACACATTCACATATGTATTCATATGACCACACCCCCTTATTTCATTATTTTCATAGTGAGAAAGATATCATCAGTCACGGTTATTGCTTTTCCATATAGGAATGTAAATAGTTCAACTTTGATAAGTTCCTTTTGATTTCTTTTCACTGATTACCTTCTCAGGCATCTCTTGCTTCTTGTTTCTGGATGTCAAATTTTCTATTCAATTCTGGTTTTTTCGTCAAGAATGCTTGAAAGTCCTCTATTCCACTGAATGACCATATTTTCCCCTGAAACAAAATACTCCGTTTTGCTGGGTAGGTGACCCTTGGGTTCATTCCCAGCTCTTTTGCCCTCTGGAATATCATATCCCATGCCCTTCGATCCCTCAGTGTAGAAGCTCCCAGGTCCTGGGTTATTCTGATTGTGTTTCCACAATATTGAAATTGTTTCTTCCTGGCTGCTTGTAGTATTTTCTCCCTGATCTGGGGATTCTGGAATCTGGCTATAATATTCCTGGGAGTTTTCTTTTTGGGATCTTTTTTCAGGAGGTGATCTGTGGATTCTTTCAACCCCTATTTTGCCCTCTGGATCTAAAACATCAGGGCAATTTTCCTTGAGAATTTCTTGAAGGGTGATTTCTAGTTTCTTTCCTTGATCATGGCTTTCATGTAGTCCAATAATTTTTAAATTGTCTCTCCTGGATCTATTTTCCAGGTCAGTGGTTTTTCCCATGAGATATTTCACATTGCCTTGTAATCTTTCATTTGTTTGTATTTGCTTAACAGCATCTTGATTTCTCATAAAGTCATTAGCTTCCATTTGCTCCAGTCTAACTCTGAAGGAATGAATCTACTCAGTGAACTTTTGAGATTCTTTTTCCATCTGGCAAATTCGACTTTTTAAGGCATTCTTCTCCTCGTTGCCCTTTTAATCCTCCTTTGCCATTTGAGTTAGTCTATTTTTTAAGGTGTTGTTTTCCTCAGTCAGGCTGTTGACCCTCATTTCTTACTTTCCCTGCATCCTTCTCATTTCTCTTTCCTATTTTTCCTCCACTTCTCTTATTTGATATTTAAAGTCCTTCTTAAGGTCCTCTATGGCCTGCATCATGCTCATGTTTTCCCCTGGGGCTTTTGGAGCAGGACTTCTGACCTCACAGTCCTTTTCCCGCTCTATGCCACCAATATAGGAGTCTAGGGTTGCACTTTTCTGTTTCCTTCACCTTGGCATGTTGCCACTTGATTTCCTGACTTTTGGGCTTGTTGCCACACTATGCCTTTAAGGCCAGATAGAGGAATTTTCGTCCATAAGGTGTGGGGGGCAACTTCTGTTTCTGGCAAGCTGTAACCCCACCCACGACTTCCACCCTAGATCACAATCCAGATCCAGGGAGGTTAAAGGAAGAGTGATTCCCCCCCAAGACTGATCGCTGGATCTCCCTACAATTAATTCCAGGCCAAGAGCTGGAGCTGCCTTTCAAAACTACAAAATGCTGTGGTGTTTCCTCAGCGACTTCTAGCCCCCAGGGGAGGGAGCTGACGCATTCCCCCAAAAACAGGTCCCAAAGTTCATAGGACAGTAACCTCTTACTTTGTCCTAGGCATGTCTATGTTGATAATTCTGGAGTCCCCATGGCTGCTGGTGTTCTGGGGCTCCTCCAGCCAGCTGCTTGCCCTGCCACCCTGGGGCTAAAACCTCAACTCACCCAGACCTGGGCTCCACTGGGCTCTGCTTCCTGCGCTCTGTCCTTTGCGTGCTGCTGGCTCCTAGACCGCTTCGCTGGTCCTTCATGCAGGGCTGCTGGGCTCTCCTCAGTGGGACGTTAGCTTCTCTTTGTTGTTCTGTGTGTGCTGGGGCTTCAGAAGTTGTTCAGAGTCCCCTTTTACATAGTTTGTGGGGAATCTGGGGGCAAAGTAGCTTGGATGAGCTGTTTCTACTCCCCCATCTTGGCTCCAACCCCGCTGAGTTAGTCTATTTTTTAAGGAGTTGTTTTCCTCTGTCAGGCTGTTGACCCTCATTTCATACTTTTCCTGCATCCTTCTCATTTCTCTTTCCAATTTTTCCTCCACTTCTCTTATTTGATTTTTAAAGTCCTTCTTAAGGTCCTCTATGGCCTGCAACCTGCTCATGTTTTCCCTGGGGCTTTTGGAGCAGGACTTCTGACCTCACAGTCCTTTTCCCACTCTATGCCCCCAAAATAGGAGTCTAGGGTTGCATTTTTCTGTTTTCTTTGCCTTGGCATGTTGCCACTTAATTGCTTGACTTTTGGGCTTGTTGCCACACTATGGCTTTAAGGCCAGATAGAGGAATATTCGTCCCGAACGTGTGGGGGGCAACTTCCGTTTCTGGCAAGCTGTAAACCCAACCACAATTTCCACCCTAGATCACAGTCCAGATCCAGGGAGGTTAAAGCAAGAGTGATTACCCCCCAAGACTGATAGCTGGATCTCCCTACAAATTTGCAGGCCAGGAGCTGGAGCTGCCTCTGAAAACTACAAAATGGTATTTGTCCTCAGCGGCTTCTAGCCCCCAGGGGAGGGAGCCCGATCCATTCCCCAAAATACCGGTCCCAAAGTCCATAGGACACTAACCTCTTACTTTGTCCTAGGCATGTCTATGTTGATAATTCCCGAGTCGCCACGGCTCCTGGTGTTCTGGGCTTCCTCCAGCTGGCTGCTGGCCCTGCCGCCCTGGGGCTAAAACCTCGGCTCACGGGGACCTGGGCTCGGCTCGGCTCCTGCGCTCTGCGGGCTGCCAGGTCCCAGACTGCTGCGCTGGTCCTTCCTGCAGGGCTGCTGGGCTGTCTTCAGCGGGAGGTTAACTTCTCTGTGTTGTTCTGTGGGTGCTGGGGCTCCAGAAGTTGTTCAGAGTCCCCTTTTAAATAGTTTGTGGGGAATCTGGGGGCAGAGTGGCTTGGATGAGCTGTTTCTACTCCGCCATCTTGGCTCTGCCCTCTTATCTACATCTTAAGGTCCTCTATGGCCTGTAGCCAGCTTGCATTTTCCTTTGGGACTTTTGGTTCAGGAGCTCTGACCTCACAGTCCTCCTCCATGCTTTGATCCTCTTTGCCCCTAAAGTAGGAGTCCAATATTGATTTTTTCTGTTTATTTTGTTTCTTTTGCCTAAGCATGTTACCACTTAATTACTTGATTTTTGGGCTTGTTGCCACAGTAGGGCTCTGACACCAGAGAGGAGAGCTTCCGTCCCAAACGTGGGGTCTTCACAACTTCTGCTGGTTGGGTGGCCTCTGTAAAGACTCCACCCGCTGTGGCAAAATGGATACCCACCCCAAACTTCCCCCACAGACCACAATCCAGATCCAAACATTTTAAAGCAAGAGCGATTAACCCCCAGACTGATTGTTGGATCTCTCTACAGTTTGCAGACAAGGAGCTAGACTGCCACTGACACTGCAAAATGGCCTCTGTGCTGTGTTTGTTCAGCAGCTTTTTGCCCCCAGGGAAGGAAACCTACCCGTTTCCCAAATACTGGTCCCAAAGTCCATAGGGCACTGATATCTCTCTTTGTCCTACGCATTTCTGTGCTGATAGTTCTGGAATCGCCACAGCTTCTGGTGTTCTGGGTTCCCTCCAGCCAGCTGCTGGCCTGGCCACCCTGAGGCTAAAACCGAGGCTCACAAGGGCCTGGCCTCAGGCCCCAGAGTGCTGTGCTTTCGGTTCCAAGCGCTCTTCGCTGCCCACTACCAGAGCGCTGTGTTGGCCACTCCCTGCAGGGCTGCTGGGCTGTCCTCAGCAGGAGATTAGCTTCTCTGTGTCGTTCTGTGGGTCCCGGGGCTCCAGAAGTTGTTCAGATTCCCCTTTCACATTGTTTGGAGGTGGTGTGGGGCAGAGCACCTTGGAAGTGCTGTTTCTACTCCACCATCTTGGCTCGACCCCTATCACTTGTTTTTCAAAGAATTATCACATATTGTGGGGGGGGTGGGGTGTTGGCTAAGTCAAGATTGCAGAGTAGAAACAGCACTTCCCTGGGGCTCCTGTTCCCACATTCTTGAATTCATGTTAAAAGTCACTCTGGGGCCTGTAGCCAAGATGGCTGAAAGGAAGCAGTAAGTTTTCTGAGCTCCTCCATGAATACTGTCACCAAACCTTAAAAAGTGAATCTGAACGGATTCTGGAGTGAAAGAATACACTGCGAGACAGAGCATGGCAGAATCCCACCCAGGAAAGTGCCCAGTGGGTAAATACAGGGGCAGCACAGAGCATGTAGGATCTGTAAAGCTCAGACTTGAGTGCAGATAAGCAGACTACAACAGAGAGAGAAGGAGCCCCAGCCAGCCAACTTACCCAACCCAAGGACAAATAACATCCTTCTCACTGGCAGGAGGAATCATTGGAGCTAGGTACGAGAGCGCTTGGGGACCCCAGCAGAGACAGCAGTTTCTCCTGGGACTATCAACCCCCAGTCTGAAAGTTTAAAAATCACCTGCCTGTTTATGCAGGTGCTAGAATGGCAAAGTAAACTCTAGTCACTCCCATCCCTCCTTCATGAAGAAGAAAACACAAAGATAAGCCTCCCACCCAGAGTGAAATTCTCTGATAGTGGAAATAGCCCCAGGCTTGGGAGTCATCAAGAAGTGGCATAACTGATGCAGCAAGGAGTCTGAAGAGAAGAGAGGGAGGGATCCCCCAAAGCCCCACCTCACCTGACCAGCAAAAGCCTTCCAGAGCAGTTAGCCCAGGGGTACAGAGGCAGAAATGTGAATTGGCCAGACCACCCTTTCTCCACAGATTACTCTGTGTGCATCAGCCTACCTCCCTGAGACTCATTGCCTTAGCCTCAAACTGGACAGCCAAAGGCTACAGCATTCAAAGTCAAGGACCAGGCCTTAGCTCTCAGCCTGAGAAATTAAGAAATAGAAAATCATAATGGGAAGGAAGGAAGCTGAGAAGGAGAAGGGGAAGGCAAGAAAATCAATCTGAGCTTATTATGTAGGTCAAGAAAAACGAAATACAGAGGGCAACATGGACTCTTTACTCACACTTGAGACTATAGAAGAAAATATGAACTGGTCTCAAGCCCAAATAGCATTCTTGGAGCTTAAGAAAGATCTTAAACACCAAATCAGGGAGGCGGTGACCAAATTGGAAAAAAGTTTCACTGAAGAAAACAAATCCTTAAAAAGTAAAATTAGTGAAGTAATAGGAGAAAAAAGGACCCTAAAAAACGAACTGAAGAATATAATTCTCTAAAAATTAGAATCAGTCAAATTGAAACTCAGAACTCTATGTTTCACCAAGAGTCAATAAAACAAAACATGAAGATTGAAAAATTGCCAAAAAAAGTTTAAAGTATCTCATTGGAAAAAACATCTGACCTGGAAAACAGATCCAGGAGAAATAACTTAAGAATTATTGGTCTACCAGAAATCCATGATGGAAAAAGCAGTTGGGACAATATCCTCCAAGAGACTGTCAAAGAAAACTGTCCTGAAATCCTGGAATCAGAAGATAAAAAGAGTTATTGAAAGAATTTACAAGACTCCTCCTGAAAGAAATCCCAAATTGAAAACTCCAAGAAATATAGTAGCAAAATCCCAGAATTACAAGATTAAATAAAAAATACTGCAAGCAGCCAAAAAGAAACAATTCAAATAACTAGTTAGGATCACCCAGTACCTAGCAGCTTCTACATTAAAATATCATAGGGATTAGAATTTGATATTTTACAGGGCAAGAGAGCTAGGACTACAAACAAGGAATCACTACCCCACAAAACTGAGCATAATATTTACGTCAAGGAGATAGTCGTTTAGTGAAATAAGCAACTCCCAGACTTTCCTGATGAAAAAGCCAGAGCTCAACAGAAAATTTGATCTCCAATTCCAAGACTCAAGAAAGACATTAAAAGGTAAATAAGGAAAACACAGACTCACACATACAGACATGCCTACATGAAAACTCATGCACACATGCACATAACTTGGGATGCAACAAGAGCATAAAGTTCACATACCTATATGAGGAGCTGATAACTGTCAATATTGAAATTTATATGATTCTCATGACCTTTAAAATGGTTACATATAGATAGAGGTTGTGGGTTTGAATGAACTAAGATGAAGATTTTAAAAAATCCTTATTAAGGGTATCAAATGGACTGTAATGGGATAAAAGGAAAGGATGAGATAGAAAAAGGTAAAGTATGCCATTTAAAGAGACATAAAACACATTATAGTAGAGGGTAAAGAAAGAAGGAGAGGAACAACATTTATTTACTATTCTCACTGGTTCTGGTTCAAAGAGGGATCAAAATAATCAGTTAAGTTTAAGATTCTAATGTGAATAGACAGGTAAATTCATTATATAGAGGAAAAGGATGGAGGCAGAGGAGCACTGTTTGAAATTTACTCTTCTTGGTTTGGTGTCAAAAGGGGAGTAATAAACTCTGAGAGGTATAAAAATTTATTGTGTCCTATAGGCAGTAGGAGGTTAAGGGGGGGTGGATAAAAAGGAGGAGAGTAAAGGGGGGATTAGAGGGAAATAGTAGTAAAGGGAGATGGTAGATAATGGAGCGGGGTCAATGTGTGGGAACACTGAGGGAGGGGCCAGTCATAAGGGAAAACTTCAAGGAGAGGAAAAGAGAAGGAAGAAATAAAAACATAAGCAAGGGAGGGAATAGGATGGAGGTTAAGAGACAGATAGTCATCATTACTGTTAATATGAATGGGATGAACTCTCCCATAAAACGGAGGCAGATAGCAGAATGAATTAAAAACCATAATCCTATAATATGCTGTCTACAAGAAACACATTTGAAACAAAGGAATACCCACAGGGTAAAGGTAAAAGCCTGGAGTGGAATTTTTTATGCCTCAGCTAAAGAAAAAAAAAAGCAGGGGTAGCAATCATTATCTCAGATAAAGCAAAAGCAAAAAATAAATCTAATTAAAAGAGATAAGGAAGGAAACTACATCCTGCTAAAAGTCACCATCAAGAATGAAGCAATATCATTACTTAATATATATGCACCAAATGGTATAGCATCCAAATTCCTAGAGTAGGAGTTAAAGGAATTAGAGGAAGCAATAGATAGCAAAATTATACTAGTTGGGGACCTTAATCTCCCACTCTCTGAACTTGGTAAATCTAACCTCAAAATAATGAAAAAGAACATAGGGAGGTAAATAGAATTTTAGACCGACTAGATATGATCGATATCTGGATTTAACTGAATGGGGGTAAAAAAGTAATTTACTTTCTTCTCAGTGGTGCATGGTACATACTCAAAAATAGACCATGTGTTAGGGCATAAAAACCTTACAATTTGGTGCAGAATGGCAGAAATATTAAATGCATCATTCTCAAATCACGATGCAATAAAGGGCCATAAAACGATAGACTAAAAACTAATTGGAAATTAAACAATTTAATCCTAAAGAATGAGTGGGTCAAACAAGAATTTATAGAAACAAGCAGTAACTTAATTCAAGAGAATGAAAATAATAAGACAACATACTAAAGACCTCATGGAAGTGGGAGCAAGACCCATATGTACAAAAATATTTATAGCAGCTCTTTTTGTGGTGGAAAAGAATTAGAAATTAAGAGGAGTGGCCATCAGTTGGGGAATGGCCTGCACATCTTGTCTCCCAATTACAAGCAAAAGCGTATTAATAATATATATTTAAAACATTTAGTCTTAAAAGCTCAAATTTCAGATCAATTTCCTTCCTCTCTTGTCACCCATTCCCTCTGGGAAGATAAGTAATTCAGTATATGTTGTACATGTCTAGCTATGCAAAACATTATCATAGTAGATATATTGTACAAGGCTGCTTATAATTCCCTCCCCCTCATCCCACCCTGCACCTGGTCCATTCTGCACTTGATCCTGTGCTTCTTCCATAGTGGCTACGTACATCCTCCCCTCCCCCCAAGAATGCCCTCCCATCCATCACCCCTCCTCTCATCCCCCTTCTCCCTATTCTGTTGCAGGTTGAGATATCCCATTTAGTATGTATGTCATTCTCTCCCAGACCCAAATTTAATGAGAATGTGGTTTTGCCTTTTTGCCTACCTATTCTTCCCCTCCCTTGCAACCACTTCCCCTTGCTTCTTCTACATGAGATAGTTTACCCTACCCAGTCTCTCCCCGTCTCTGCTTGCTGCTTTCCTCTCTCACCACATAATTTCACCCCTTAAGTATCATCCCTTCTCAACAAATTCAACCTGTGCCTTCTATCCATGTATAACTGTAAACATATATACACACATTCACATATGTATTCATATGACCATACACCATTCTTCCATTATTTTCATACTGAGAAATATTTCCTCAGAAAGTTATTGTTTTTCCATATAGGGATGTAAATAGTTCAACTCTTATAGTTCCTTTTGATTTCTTTTCCCTGATTACCTTCTCAGGTATCTCTTGCTTCTTGTGTCTGATTGTCAAATTTTCTATTCAACTCTGGTTTTTTCTTCAAGAATGCTTGAAAGTCCTCTATTCCACTGAATGACCATATTTTCCCCTGAAACAAAATACTCAGTTTTGCTGGGTAGGTGACCCTTGGGTTCATTCCCAGCTCTTTTGCCCTCTGGAATATCATATCCCATGCCCTTCTATCCCTCAGTGTAGAAGCTGCCAGGTCCTGGGTTATTCTGATTGTGTTTCCACAATATTGAAATTGTTTCTTCCTGGCTGCTTGTAGTATTTTCTCCTTGATCTGGGGATTTGGGAACCTGGATGTAATATTCCTGGGAGTTTTCTTTTTGGGATCTTTTTCAGGAGGTGATCAGTGGATTCTTTCAACCTCTATTTTGCCCTCTGGATCTAAAACATCAGGGCAGGTTTCCTTGAGAATTTCTTGAAGGGTGATTCCTAGGTTCTTTCTTTGATCATGGTTTTCAGGTAGTCCAATAATTTTTAAATTGTCTCTCCTGGATCTATTTTCCAGGTCAGTGTTTTTTTTTTTTTCCCATGAGGTATTTCACATTGCATTCTAATCTTTCATTTGTTTGGATCTGCTTGACAGCATCTTGATTTCTCATAAAGTCATTAGCTTCCATTTGCTCCAGTCTAACTCTGAAGGAATGAATCTCCTCAGTGAACTTTTGAGCTTCTTTTTCCATCTGGCAAATTCGACTTTTTAGGGCATTCTTCTCCTCATTGCCCTTTTGGGCCTCCTTTGCCGTTTGAGTTAGTCTATTTTTTAAGGTGTTGTTTTCCTCAGTCAGGCTGTTGACCCTCATTTCATACTTTTCCTGAATCCTTCTCATTTCTCTTCCCAGTTTTTCCTCTACTTCTCTTATTTGATTTTTAAAGTCCTTCTTAAGGTCCTCTATGGCCTGCAACCCGCACATATTTTCTCCTGTAGCTTTAGGAGCACAACTTCTGACCTCACAGCCGTCCTCTCGCTCTATGCTTCCATCGTTTGTGCCCCCAAAGTAGGAGTCTAAGGTTTCATTTTTCTATTTAATTTGTTTCCTTTGCCTTGGCATGTTGCCATTTAATTACTTGACTTTTGGGCTTTTTGCCACTGTATGGCCTGGAGGCAGACAGGAACTTTCGCCCTGAACGTGTGTGGGGGGGCAACTTCTGTTTCTGGCAAGCTGGAAACCCACCCATGACCTCCAGCCCAGATCACAATCCAGATCCAGGGAGGTTAAAGCAGGAGCGATTACCCCCCAAGACTGATCACTGGATCTCCCTACAGTTCGCAGGCCAGGAGCTGGAGCTGCCTCTGAAAACTGCTGAAGGGCATGTTTCCTCAGAGGCTTCTAGCCCCCAGGGGAAGAAGCGGATGTCTTTTCCAAATACTGGTCCTAAGTCCATAGGGCACTAACCTCTCACTTTGTCCTAGGCATGTCTATGTTGATATTTCTGGAGTCACCACAGCTGCTGGTGTTCTGGGGTCCCTCCAGCCGCCCTGGGGCTAAAACCCCAACTCAGGTGCTCGGCTGTGCTCAGCTCCCTGTGCTCTGAGCATTGTGTGCTGCCGTCTCCCAGACTGCTGCACTGGTCCTTCCTGCAGGGTTGCTAGGCTGTCCTCAGCAGGAAGTTAGCTTCTCTGTGTCGTTCTGTAGGTGCTGGGGCTCCAGAAGTTGTTCAGAGTCCCCTTTTACATCGTTTGGATGTTATCTGGGAGAAGAGTGGCTTGGGCGTGATGTTTCTACTCTGCAATCTTGGCTCCCCCCCCTTTACTGGACTCTTTTCATCAATGCAGTGATATAAATTGATTCCAAAAGACTCATAAAGGAGAGAGATGTGATATCCAGAGAAATAACTAGAAAGAACTGAGCTTGAATCCTGATGGAAGCAAACTAATTCATCTTTTTCTTTTCATTGTTTGGTTATATTTCTTCTTTACAATTTTTCATTCCACCTAGTACAATACACCTTTGTAACTTGACTAATGTCTAATATGAACGTATATGTACATCCTATACTGGACTATATGGTGTGGGGAGGGGCGGGGGTTAGGGGAGAGAGGGAAAGGGAATTTGAAAATAAAGGAACTATGGTATTGAATCTTCTTAACTAAAAATAAACAAATAAATTTAAAAAAAGAAACAATCAGTACTTTCATTAAAGAGAATAAAAGGAGAGATGCGACATCCAGAAAAATAACTAAAAAGAATTGAATTTGACTCTTGATGGAAATGAACTATTTGATCTTTTCCTTTTCATTGTTTGGTTTTATTTCCTCTTTAACATTCTTCATTCCATCTAGTACAATAAACCTTTGAAAATTGACTAATGTCTAATGTGAAAGTATTTGCAGATCCTATGTTGTTGTGGGGGGTGGGGGAAGGGAGGGAAGGAAAATTTGATATTAAAGGAACTATGGAATTGAATCCTGTAAATTAAAAATAAAAAAACAATAAAAAATGACTCTAAACATCTTTGGAGCTATGGAACCCACAAAATGACACAGAGAAGCTAACTTACCACTGAAGACAGTTTGGTAGGCCAGCAGAAAGGGTCCAGCGCAGCACTCCTGGAGCCAGGCCCAGACCCAGGCAAGCCTAAGATTTTAGCCTCAGGGCTGCCACAGACAGCCACTGGCTGAAGGGACTTCAGATCACCAGCAGCTGAGGCAGTTTCCAGAATTATCAACCCATAGATGCAAAGGACAAAGTGAGAGGTCAGTGCAGAGTGGGCTTTGGGAACAGGGAGTTTAAGAGTAGGGTCTAGCCTTTGTTCCCAGGGTGAGAAGTGCCTGAGGCATGACAGCCACCCAGCCACTGCCAAGTGGCTGCTTCAGAGCTCCTAGCCTTCAGATTGTAAGGGGACCAAGCAACCAGTCTGAGGGGAAATCATTCTTTAACCTGCTCGTATCTGAATCACTGTCTGGGGTGGATCTTGGCGTCTATGACCAGTGTGGTAGAACATGTGGAGGCTTCAGAGAGAGCAGCCAACTAATAGTTCCAGCAGCTGAGAAAACTCCAGCAATTGTGTAGCAGCAAGCACCCCAATATCCCCAGGGTGACTGCCAACACAGGTTCTTAGATCTGCTTTTCAAAAGGAAAGCAACTCAAAATGGGTTAACAAGCTTACTTTAATCAAACAAACACACATTACCTAGTTCAGGGGAAAAAGGTCAGCACCCCAAACTTCAGAGTTACAGAACTTACAAATCAAACAGACAGGCTTCCAAACTGTCCCAACATTACATGCATCAATACCAAATCACAGTTACCAGAGAGGGAAGCATCAACATCTGGGTTTTCAAAGCCGGGGGCTCTCAACAACGGCTTCCCAGAGTCTCATCTGGTCAAATCACACAACACTTCTCAAAGTGAGCCCCAAAGCAAAGCCTCTCCTCAGGGTTTATATAGCCTTCTCCTGGCTCAGAGAATGTAACAACCTTCTGGACCCACTGCCCAATCACAGAGTATCAAGGTGTGGGCTTTCCTGAAAAACAAACCTCCCACCACAGGCTCCAGGTGCACTTAAGCTAGGGGCAGGGAAGATCTTCAAATTTGCATTTCCATTACAAATTGGCACAAAGCTCCTCCATCTGGTAGCAGAGTTCTGCTGTGGCAAAAAGCTCAAAAGTCAAGGAATTGACTTTGGATTCTTTGTTCAGGACAAAAAAGATCGGGGCATGGAACAGAAGGAAAACAGTGAAGGCAGAACTCCTGCACCAAAAGCTTTGCACAAAAGAGTAAGCTGCTTACAGGCCATAGAGGACCTTAAGAAGAATTTTGAAAACCAAATTATAGTAGTGGAGGAAAAATTGGGAAGAGAAATGAGAATGATGGAAGAAAAGTATGAAATGAGAGTTAACCTGACTGAGGAAAATAATATCTTGAAAAATAGACTAAAACAAATGGCAAAAGAGGGTCAAAAATCCCATGATGAAAAGAATGCCTTAAAAAACCCGAATAGCAACATGCACAAAGGATCTCAAAAACTCACTGCAGAGTACCTTTATTTCAGAATTAGACTGGAGTAAATGTAAACTAGTGACATTATGAGAAATCAAGATGCTATTAAGCAGATCCAAACAAATGAAAAAATAGAAGGCAATGTGAAATATGACATTGGAATAACCACTGAGCTAGAAAAAAACATCCAGGACAGATAATTTAAAAATTATTGGACTACCTGAAAACCATGATCAATAAAAGAACCTATAAATCATCCTTTAAGAAATTCTCAAGGAAAATTCCATTGATGTTTTAGAACCAGAGGGCAAATAGAGGTTAAAAGAATCTACTGACCACCTCCCGAAAAAGATCCCAAAAAGAAAACTCCTAGGAATATTATAGCCAGGTTCTGGAATTCCCAGATAAAGTATAAAACATTACAAGCACCCAGGAAGAAACAATTTGTATGCTGTGAAAACACAATCAGGATGACAAAGTGTCTGGCAGTTTCTACACTGAGGGATCAAAGGGCTTGGAACATGATATTCCAGAGGTCAAAGGAACTGAGATTTAAACCAAGAATTACCTATTCAGCAAAACTGAGTATCATGTTTCAGGGAAAAATATGGTCGTTCAACAGAATAGAGGACTTTCAAGCATTCTTGATGAAAAAACCAGAGTAGAATACAAAATTTGATATTCAGATACAAGAAGCAAGAGAAGCATGAGAAGGTAAACAGGGAAAAGAAATCATAAGGATCTTATCAAAGTTGAACTACTTATATTCCTACATAGAAAAATGATAATTCTAAGTTATGAAACTTTTCTCAGTATGAGAATAGTTGAACAGAATAAAAATGTAGTCTATGTCTATGTCTATGTATACATACATATGTATGTGAATATAGTCAGGTATGTGGGCATATGAATACATATGTGAGTATGTGTATATATGCTTACAGGTATATATAGAAAGAGGGCACAAGACCAACTGAATAGGATGGGAATGATACTTAAAAGGTGAAATTAATTGATGAGAGAGGAATATAATGAGACGAGATGGGGAGAGATAGAATTAATTAATAAATTAAATTATCTCATATAGAAGAGGCAAGGGAATACTGTTACAATGGAGGGGAAGAACAGGAAGGCAAAAAGGAGTGAGTCCACCTTATTCTCACTGAATTGGACTTTGGGAGGGAAAGACATACACACTAAACAAGGAATATCACCCTACAGGAGAGAAGGGGGAAGGGAATGAGAAGGGGGGATGATGGAATGGAGGGCAGGCTGGGGTAGAGGGAAGTTTGAAGCACCCACTTTTGCAGAAGGGAGAGAATCAAAGTAGAGAATAGAACTAGTGGGGAGTTGGGATAGAATGGAGGGAAATATAGTCAGTCTTTCACAATATATCCACTATGGAAATGTTCTGCATAGCTACACATGTACAACCTATATTGAATTGCTTATCTTCCAAGTAATGGTGGGTGATGAGGGTGGAAGGGAAAGAATCTGGAATTCAAAAGTTTAAAATCAAATGTTTAAAATGTATGTATGTTATTATTATTGTTGTTGTTGTTGTTGTTATTTTATATGTAACTGGAAATAAGATATCGAGGCACTGGGGCATAGAGATCCACCATGCCATGGAAAGTTGGAGGGGGGATAGGGAAAGATATGGGAGAGAGAATATTGGGGGAGGGAATATTCAGTGGGATTGCTGTTTTGGGGTGGTGGGTAGGGGAAAAATGGGGAGAAAATTTGTAACTCAATATCTTGTGGAAATGAAGGATGTATACTAAAAAAAACAGTAAAAAAATACCTTAAAAATATCACATTTTTACCACTCTGATTTTGGATTTTGTTTTAATATTTCTTTATGTCTCATGGAGTCATTCTCTGATTTGTTCATTGTAAATTTTGGAATCTATTTTTTAGGTAAAGCTTAACCTATTAATTTCCTTTGTATTCTCTCACCCATCAATTTCACTTCACTTTAAATTGTATTATATATTTTCTTTCTTCATTTCTTCCAAGATTTTTTATGGTCCTTGTGCTGAACCCAAGACTTTTTTTAGGCTAAATTTGGTTTGTTATGGAATAACTCTCCTGGGCTTAACTTTTGAATTTCCATCCTGATGCACTATTTTTTTTCAATATGTTTGGCTTTTGTGTAAGTGTGTTCATATTTCAGTCTCAGTTTTTGGATTTATCAAACTCTTCCTCAGATCAAACTCTAAGTCCTTCTATGCTCTTGTTTTATGTAGACAGGTTCTGCTTGGTCTTAAATGTGGTGGCTAAAACAAGGCTCAGCTCTTTGCAAGGATCTTTATGTTCTAATTCTGATACTCCATGATTCAATTTCCACTTTAATCCTTTATATATCTTCTTCTTTCACAGTCCACAGCACAGAGTTTGTTATTCTGATCAGGACAGTATCCATCTGGATGTTGTTGATAGCAATAGTAGTAAGTTACCTACAAGATCCCAGACACTTTGCTTCTCAGATGGCACTCTGGCATTTTCTTTTTCTTTTTTTTTTAAATTTATTTGTTTATTTTTAGTTTGCAAGATTTAATTCCATAGTTCCTATGAGTTTCAAATTTCCCTTCCCTCCCTTCTCCCATGCCCCCATGATAGCATATAGTCCAGTATACAATCTACAAATAATTTCACAATAGACATTGGTCAAGTTACTAAGGCATATTGTACTAGATGGGATGAAAAATGGTAAAGAAGGAATAAAACCAAACAATGAACAGAAAAAAAGATCAATTAGTTTTCTTCCATCAGGATTCAAGCTTAGTTCTTTCGAGTTATTTCTCTTGATGTAGGCATCTCTCTCCTTCATGAGTCTTTCGAGATTGACTTATATCACTGCATTGCTGAAAAGAGTCTGTCATAGCTGGTCATCACACATATGTTGTGTCTGTGATTGTATACAAATTTCTCCTAGTTCTACTCTTCTCATTCAGCATCAGTTTGTATAAGGCTCTCCAGTTAAATATGAAAACCATCTTCTTCTCATTTCTTATAGCAAAATAATATTCCATTACATGCATATACCATAACTTGTTTAGCCATTCCCCAATTGATGGGCGCCCCTTTAATTTCCAATTCTTTGCAACAATGAAAAGAGTTGAAATAAATATTTTTGTACATATGGGTCTTCCTCCCTCTTCTGTGATCTCTTTGGGATATAATCCTAGAAGTGGTATTGCTATGTCAAAGGGTATGAAATTATTTATAGCCCTTTGGGCATAATTCCAGAATATTCTCCAGAATGTTTGGATAAGTTCACAACTTCACCAGCAATGCATTAGTATTCCAATTTGCCCACATCCTCTCCAGCATTTGTCATTTTCCTGTTTTGTCATCTTAGCCAATCTGACTGGAGAGATGTGGTACCTCAGATTTGTTTTGATTTGCATTTCTCTAATCATTAGTGATTTAGAGCATTTCTTTATATGCTTATAGATATCTTTAATTTCTTTCTCGGAAAACTGCCTGTTCATATCCTTTGACCATTTATCAATTGGGGAATGACTTGTATTCTTATAGATTTGACTCAATTCTCTGTATATTTTAGAAATGAGTCCTTTATCAGAGACATAGGTTCTAAAAAATGTTTTTCCCAATTTCCCACCTCCCTCTTGATCCTGGTTACATTGGCTTTGTTTGTACAGAAGCTTTTCAATTTAATGTAATCAAAATTATCCATTTTGCATTTTATAATGCTCTCTAATTCATGTTTGGTCCTAACGACTTTACCTCTACACAAATCCCTCTACATAAAACTTGCTTTCCCTGATTGCTTACAGTATCACCCTTTATACCTAGATCATGCACCCTTTTAGACTTGATTTTGATATATGGTGTTAGATAATGGTCTATGCCCAGTTTCTGCCATACTGTATTCCAGTTTCCCCCCGTCTGGCATTTTCTGCTCCTGTATATTAGGCAGGGGCTATCTTAATACTTTACTACCTGAACACTAATCTAGTACCTTGTCTTGGTGTAACACAGTCACAAACTGCCTCAACATTAGTATTGCTTTATCTATACCTGTACTTATATCATATTCTGAATCCTTATTTACCTTAGCATTAGTTTAATCCTGTCCCCTATTATGGATTTACTGCAGGTTCCTTGGGTTCTAGGTTGGGCATGAGCTGTTTGGGTACTAATCTGACCATTACTGTTGCTGCGACTTAGGTTCAAGATGCCTTGGCAATGAGAAACTTGGCATTGGTCTAGTCCTATCTAGCCTCCAGGCTATGTGCAAGGTAAACCTTCCATGAACCCTTGCTTATCTCTGCTCAGAGCATACACAAATTTCTGGCAGTATTGTCATATTATCTTGGACCAAATGATGCATATTATAACCAAAAGATTATTTCTCTTTCGTTTTCTTTAATATGGTTCCTTCTGGTCCATTTTAGTTCTTTTGTTTTAGTTGCTTAGGGAGTATCTGAACTCCTCTACCTATGTTCAAATTTCCATTTCAGCCAGAAGGCTGACCAATATTTTTCCTCTATAACCAATTCTACTTTATGTTGAACTGAATTGAATTACTTTTTTGCTCAGTTTATTTCCTTAACTATTTGATTTTTTAAACTAGAGTAAAGGTAAAAACAAAGTCTAAATGTATAGACAAGCTTCTTTCACTAATGAGTTTACCTCTACTTAGACAAAAACGAATCATAACAGTTAAATATAGTTTAAATTACAACATACTTTAAACTTGGCAAAATTAAAGACAATTTCATTAATGTGTATGAACTTGAGTGTTCTGTGTTCAGTGTGCCAAAGATAGCATTGGAAATATCTGTTGTCAGTTGCTATGGCAATATTTCTTTAAAGTAAATAACAGATTAAGTTGCTCCATAAAACATACACACATGCTTAGCACATACGTTACTGGTGCCCTTCATGTGTGGCAATTTATGCACCATTGTCCTAAACTTTTTTAAAGTTCTTTCTAAAAGGCTCATCTGATAATAATGGCCCAGGGCAGACCCTCACCCCCCTTTTCTGTTTGAGGAGAAGATAATTCCCATGGGGAGATTCTCCTTGCTGACATTTCAAAGATTCTTACTGTCTAGAAGCAAGGCAGGTTGCAAAATTGGAGTTGTCAGGCACTATCTATGAAGACTTTCTACTCATCTCCCCGGGGCAACCCCAGGATGTTGTCCCCTACCACAGATATTCACCTTAGAAAGTTTCAGCTGTTCCCTCTCAGCATTGCATTCCCAGACTTCAATATTAGGACTGCTGATTTGCAGACAATGAGGTATTATTTCTGGAAGTGCTAACATTGCACTTTATCGCTTGACTTAATATTATATCACTAGTTCTAACTGTTTAATGGATGTCTGATAACCTAAGCACTAGAAACGAAGTCTACCTCCAGAGTGTTACTCTCAGGGTCACTTGGGCTATATTTTCCTGTAATGTCAGGGAGTACAGCCAAATTCCTAGGCAACTTGTGAACTTATAGATTAATGAATAATATCAGGGTTACAAAACTTTCCTAGGTATTCTGCCTATGTGGATAAACTTATCCTTAAAATAAAATAACCAGGCTCTCGCCCGTTAGCGCCAGTCCTGCCGCGTCGCTGCTGCTGCTGCTCCCGCCGCCTCGCGCCCCTCCGTGCCTTGCGCCCCGCTCGCCACCGCCATGTCCCGCTATCTGCGCCCGCCTAACACGTCACTGTTCGTGAGGAATGTGGCCGACGACACCAGGTGTGTGTCTGAAGACTTGCGCCGGGAATTTGGTTGTTATGGTCCCATAGTTGATGTGTATGTGCCACTTGATTTCTACACTCGTAGTCCAAGAGGATTTGCTTATGTTCAATTTGAAGATGTACGTGATGCTGAAGATGCCCTTCATAATTTGGACCGAAAATGGATTTGTGGACGTCAGATCGAAATCCAGTTTGCACAAGGGGATCGCAAAACACCAAATCAGATGAAAGCCAAGGAAGGGAGAAATGTATACAGCTCTTCTCGCTATGATGACTATGACAGATACAGGCGATCCAGAAGCCGAAGTTACGAAAGGAGGAGGTCTAGGAATCATTCTTTTGATTACAACTACAGAAGATCTTATAGTCCTAGAAATAGACCTACTAGAAGACCATGCCGTAGCAGAAGCCATTCAGACAATGATAGATTCAAACACCGAAACCGGTCTTTTTCGAGGTCTAAATCCAATTCAATATCATGATCCAAGTCCCAGCCCAAGAAAGAAATGAAGGATAAGTCACGTTCTAGGTATGCATCTCACACCAAAACTAGAGGCACTTCTAAAACAGATTCCAAAACACATTATAAGTCAGGCTCAAGATACGAAAAGGAGGGGTGGCTAGGTTGAGCAGTGAGTTGCACCGGCCCTGGAGTCAGAAGGACCTGAGTTCGGATCAGGCCTCAGACACTTAATCCACACAAACAAAAACCTAGCCGTGTGACCTTGGGCAAGTTAATTAACCCCAATTGCCCTAAAAGGGGCAGCTAGGTGGCACAGTGAGTAAGAGTGCCAGCCTCGGAGTTGGGATGACCCGAGATCGAATCCGGCCTCAGAAAATGAGCACCCACACACAAATAATGACTAGCCATGTAACCTTGAGCAAGTTACTTAATCCCAATTGCTTAAAAAAAACAAAAACATATATATATATATATATATATATTTCGTATATATACATATATGTATATATACATATATGTATATATGTATATATGTGTGTGTGTGTATATATATATATACATATATATATATATATATATATATATATATATATATATATATATATATATATACGAAAAGGAATCAAGGAAAAAAGAAGCAGCCAGATCCAAATCCCAGTCAAGATCACAGTCTAGGTCTAGGTCAAAATCTAGATCGAGGTCCTGGACTAGTCCAAAGTCCAGTGGCCACTAACAGCATAAATATAATGTTTTTAGGCATGTATCATTCATTTACTCATAGTTCAGTTTACTAAATTATCAGGAATACAATGTTGCAACAGTGCTTTAAAAAAAAGACAAAAAAAGCCCCCCCCAAATTTTACTTTTGTCAGTTTTCCCTGTAGCAGGCAATGGTTATTATAATTAAAATGATATACTGTTGAGAAAAAAAAAAACATAAAATAACCAGATAGCTGGCATTAGGGAAGACCATTAAACATTTAAATTTCTGGCTCTGTCCTCTTAACAATAAACGATTCCTTTGAGGTGTACAAAAAGCTTTTCATATATTAACTCATTTGACCCTCATACAATGTTGTATAGTAGGTATAATAAATATCAGTATACTCATTTTGAAGATAAGAGGCTGAAAGATGAAAATGAGACCTAACAAAGTTAAATGACTTGTTTTGGTGTATTTTCAAAGCATCCAAATCTAGATTCAAATCCAAGTCATTCTTTTCTCAAATATCATGGCAACAGCAACAGCAGCAATCACAACCACGACCAAAATGACCGTCACCAACAAAAACCTTTAATCAGTTCTTATTACATGGGAGAAGATGTGCTCTGGTTTGGGGATAGGAAGAAAAGCAAAAAAGAAAATCAATGCTTGCCTTAAATGAGCTTACAGTCTAATGGGGGATGATGACATATATCAAGGAATTGGGAAGAGATAAAGAAGCTACCCTTCACAGAGGCATGGTAGGAAAATCCAGATAATACAATAGAGTTAGCCTTGGTTATTCCCTAAAATGGAGGTTCTGAGAAGATCTAACCAATGGTAGAAGAGGGCCATTGAGTCAGGGGACCTGTCATGTCCCTGAATTCTGCTGATGTTTATTGCTGAGACTTGTGGAGGAATAAAACACAAAACAACTTCCTCATCCAAAGAGAGATGAAGAAGGTAACTCCAATCACAGCTCTACTTCCTCTAATCCACAGTGTCAGCTATTATCTATCATCTACATTTTTGTTTGTGTCTAATACTCTTCCTCTTTTGTTATTTTCTATTTCTTGTCTTCTCAGTTTTCCTGGTTCTTTTCTTTCTCTTTAGCATTTGTTATCCTTAAATGTTATTTATTCCACCTTTCTCCTGAACAGAATCTTCTCTGCCATATTCCTGACAAATGATTAAACATTTCTTGCATGAAAGCTTCCAGTAATGGTAATTTCACCATACCCCAAGCCAACCCATTACTCCTAGTACTACACCCTAGGGTCAGGGAGAAACATTATAATCCCCTTGCATGTAATTGTGGGCTGCATTAAGAGAGTCATAAATTCAGGAACAAAGAAATTATTGTCCTGTTTTACTCTACTTTGGTCATATCACAGGTTTGATTTTCTGTGTCAAGGCTTAGGAATAGCATTGATAATGTGGAAAATGTCTACTAGAGTGCAACTATTATGATTAAATCACTTGGTTATGTGTAAGAAAATGACTATCAAAACAAAAAGCAAAACCACCAAAACCCTGGATATAGTTAGTACAAAACAAAACAAAACAACTCAAGATTTTCTTCAAGAATTTGGAAGGTTTTCATTTGAAATTAGAATCAGATTTGATCCCTCTGACCCCAAATGACACCATGAGGAAATTTGGGTTGAAGTTGCAGAGAGGCAGATTTAAACTCTATATCAGGAAAAAAAAATCAATGCTTCCTTAAAATTTGAGCTATTTAACAGTAGATTAGGCTGCTTCAGGAATAATGGATTTCTCTTTCTTATTGTATTCAGTTAACAACTGTGTCATATGTTGAACTGGTGATTTCTTTTTGCAGTATTGGTTAGATCTGATATTGAGATTCTCTTCAACCTAAAATGTCATGGTATAATCATAGGTTCTTAACTCTAAATGGCTGACCTACCCATAATGAATTTTTCTCTACACAACACAGTACAATGACTGTCCACTTTGGAATGAAGAAATTGTAATTCATACATGTGGAAGCCATAATTACACTAATGGAATAGATTTTGAAGTGTTTAAAGGATGTATGCTTGTCTGCATAATTCTTTATATGCATATATATATATATATATGTTTAAATAGTTTAGAATCTATATTAGTAAAATTAGGAAAAAGCTATTATCTTTTGTATTAATGTTAAAAACTTGTTTCTCTGGCAAAAAAAAAAAACACGAATATACTTTTCACTCTATATATGATATTTTTGGTTACTCCTCTGTAGTGAATCTAGAGGAAAATGTGGAAAAGATTTTCATAAGATGAGAAGCACTCTCATCTTTACAAAGTCAAAGACTATTTTCATCAGTGTCATCACAGAGCTATTGATGTACAAGTGAAATTTGCTGCCGTCTGTAATAGAATAAAATTATATTTCAGTACTGATATTTCCTTGCTTTAAACTTAAAGTCTGGGGGCAATACCATAATGAATTATTTTATATCAGTGTTTCTTAGTTCTCCAGGACTTGTAACAGGAGCAGAGGGGAATAGTTTATACTTGCCTTCAACACTGTTAGGCTAAGAAATTGCCAAATATATTTATTTGGGCATTAAATTTGGAATCAGGAAAATCTGAATTAAAATCCTGATTCAGATACTTAATGTTTGGGAAAGTCACTTAATCTCTCTGTGTCTCCATTCCCTCATTTTTAAGATGAGTTGTTTGGACTCAATGAGCATCTAATGTCCATCCCTGATCAAATCTGTGGTCTCTCCTGGTCCTCTCCTGTGGCAATTATGTCCCTCACTTTTTGAGTTATAAGTGTGTGTATAAATATGGTAGGTAGAAAAGAAAAGGTTCATGAACCTTTAACCCCAACTCTGTCAGTGCCAGCCTGGGTCAAGAATAACTGAAAGCAAAGGGGTAAGGATACCTGTTACCACTCAGTTAAGCAAAACGATTGATGTGTATATTGGTTGCTAGATCAACCTTAGCCATATTACTTAGTGCAAAGATTTAAACTCCCTCTGTGTGTTGGGCTTTGTGAAAGTGTGAAATCCTAATCATTTGGGATGCTTGAACATAAAGGGTTTTTTTGTAATATAAAAAAGGAAGAGTAATATTAAACATATACACTCAACAAGGTCTGTAGGAGTCCATGTTGACAACACAGGTTATTCTTTTGCTCATGCACATAATATAATTTTAACTTTTTTCTTTTATGGTTACATCACATTTTCACATTTTCACTCCTACTGAGAACTGGTATCCTTAAAGCCAATCTAAATGTAAAAGACATTGTAGAGAAGATACAAATCCTAGTGGGACTAGCTACATTAAGGGCATTGATATAAAATGTATTCTTGGATAGATTGCTTGGAAAAATTATAACCCACGTGTTCATTCATAGGCTTGAAGTTAATGATTTTTGAAACCAAGGATTTTAGAGACTCAGATTGTTTGTGAGGTAAAGAATGGATTTCTGAAGGAAAATCCATTTTTCTCTTCTACTTCCTGGAGGTTTAAGTTTTAGACATGTGGACTTCTTCCTGGATAATCACAAAGTACCTACTGATTCAGTCTCCTAAATTGAACCTGAAATAGACGGCAGGAACAGCTGGGAGATGGACAGGAGGACTAAATGATACTTCCTGATTCCTAATTGTGACAGTACCGCCAAATGAGTTGCTGAACTTAATTTGACAAACTATGCAACATCTGTTACATGTACAGCATTTGGTAAATATCCATCTGTATATCAATTTCTCATATAAAACCCATCATTGAAACAGTGCATGTGTGGGCCATTTACAAATGTGATTTTTTTTTTCATCTGTAATGTTTTGTTTAAAACAATTCCAAGTACGTTCAGGTGGAACCTGTGACTGGAAGAATTGTTCTAAAAACATTGATGTTGGAATTTGAAAGAATTTACTTTCTACCCCCTTGAAAAATTAATTCCTTAGAACTACTGGATTTTCATATGTATGCACGTTAAAGAATTTATGTATTCTAATCCAATTTTTTTAGATTAGATTATTATAAAGTCTATCTTCTGTGATAATCTCTTCTCCCATTCTCACACACAGTCTTTAGTTTACTCTGAATCCACAAATGGCAAAAGACACTTTTTTTAAACAAATGTTTTATTAACTTCTGATTTACATCATTCATTTCCACCAGATTCTGAGTTACAATTTTTCCCCATTTTTCCCTACCCACCACCCCAGAATAGCAGTCCCACAAGATATCCCCTCATCCAATCTGCTCTCTCCCATATCTTCTCCCATACCCCCTTCAACTTTTCCATTAGAGCAAGGTGAGTCTCTGTGCCCCAATGCCTGCACATCTTATCTCCCAATTACATGCAAATAGTATTAATAATAGTGTTTATATATATTTGAAACATTTAATTTTAAAACCTCGAGGTTCAGATCCATTCCCTTACTCCCTTGTCACCCATTCCCTCTGGGAAGATAAGTAATTCAGTATGTGTTGTACATGTATAGCTATGTAAAACATTACCACAGTAGATATATTGTAAAAGGCTGCTTATAGTTCCCTCCCACCCACCCCACCCCCACCTGGTCCATTCCCTACTTTGATCCTGTCCCTCTTTGATAGTGGGTACTTCCAAACTCCCCTCCCCCACAAAAGACACTCTTAAAGGGTTTGCTCACTGATTATATGGATGCACATTATTCTATACTGTAGATTCTCTTAGGTTACTACCCAGATTCTTTATACAGTTCCAAAATTAGCAAACTGAACAAGAGGCTTTTCTTTTGGGCTTTTCAGCCTAATTAACACTGAGCTTGAAATGGATCTTATGCATGCATCTGACACACAATGCATTACTCCTTCTATACAATATGTGCAGAATAAAACTGCTGCCAGATAGAAGGAGCATTGGAGTTGGAATAAAAAGAATTGAGGTTGAGACCTACATTCAACATTTACTAGTATTGTGTCCTTGGGAAAATCATCTCACCCCTTTGATTTAGTAATTCCCTCATCTGTAAAAGGAGGGGATTAGGCTAGATGACAGATAGAATCTCTATCTCTTTGAGAGATTTAGGATGCCATATCCCATCAAAGAGAGAAAATATACAATTATACATTTAAAAAATCCCACATACTGTTTAGTAGTCTTAGCATTATGAAATATATCTATATGTGTGTGTGTGCAGTGTGTATGTGTGTGTGTACATACATATCTGTATATACACATATGTATCTGTGTATACACAGATATGTATGTATGTATGTATGAATATTTATATATATATATATACATATATATGTATATATATATATATATAGAGAGAGAGAGAGAGAGAGAGAGAGAGAGAGAGAGAGAGAGAGAGAAAGAGAGAGAGATTAACAGAAATTTAAAAATTAAAAGGCTCTTAGAGACAATCTAATCCAATACCTTTCTTTTACAGATGAAGAAAATAGGAAAAAAAGGCTTAGATCTCTTGGTCTCATTAATACAAAAAATTGTTAGTTTAGTGCATGTTTCTTTTCTTTTTTCTATTTGATTACATTGATTTTATTTTTAAAATATTATTTAAATTTTATTTTTACCAATTACATTCAAAAGTAATTGGACATTCTTTTGTCTTTTTTTTTTTTAGTTTTTGAGTTCTTTTTTTTCTTTTTTTTTAAACAAATGCTTTATTAACTTCTGTTTTACATCATTCATTTCCGCCAGATTTTGAGTTACAATCATTTTCCCCCCATTATTCCCCTACCCAACCTCCCAGAATAGTAGTCCCACAAGATATCACTTCCTCCAATCTGCTCTCTCCCATACCTTCTCCTATACCCCCATCGACTTTTCCATTAGAGGAAGGTGAATCTTTGTGTCCCAATGCCTGCACATCTTATCTCCCTATTAGAAGCAAAAGAGTATTAATAATAGTATTTGTATATATTTGAAACATTTAATGTTACGACCTCAAATTTCAGATCCATTTCCTTCCTCCCTTGTCACCCATTCCCTCTGGGGAGATAAGTAATTCAGTATATGTTGTACATGTCTAGCTATGCAAAACATTATCATAGCAGATATATTGTACAAGGCTGCTTATAATTCCCTCCCACTCATCCCACCCCCCACCTGGTCCATTCCCTACATGATCCTGTCCCTCTTTTATAGTGGGTACTTCCAACTTCCCCCCACCCCGAGGATGCCCCCCCATCCATCATCCCTCCTCCCATCCCCCTTCCCCCTATCCTGCTGCAGGTTGAGATATCCCATTTAGTATGTATGTCATTCTCTCCCTGAACCAAATTCAATGTGAATGTGGTTTTGCCTTTTTAGCCTTCCTTATTCCCCCCCTCTTTTGCAACCACCTCCCCTTGCTTCTTCTACATGGGATAGTTTACCCTACCCTGTCTCTCCCCATCACCTCTTGCCACTTTCCTCTCTCACCTCATAATTTCATCCCTTGATTATTCTCCCTTCCCAAAAAATTCAACCTATGCCCTCTATCCATATATAACTGTAACCATATACACACACATTCACATATGGATTTATATGACCACACCCCCTTATTTCATTATTTTCATAGTGAGAAAGATATCATCAGTCACGGTTCTTGCTTTTCCATATAGGAATGTAAATAGTTCAACTTTGATAAGTTCCTTTTGATTTCTTTTCCCTGATTACCTTCTCAGGCATCTCTTCCTTCTTGTGTCTGGATGTCAAATTTTCTATTCAATTCTGGTTTTTCCTCAAGAATGCTTGAAAGTCCTCTATTCCACTGAATGACCATATTTTCCCCTGAAACAAAATACTCCGTTTTGCTGGGTAGGTGACCCTTGGGTTCATTCCCAGCTCTTTTGCCCTCTGGAATATCATATTTCATGCCATTCAGTCCCTCAGTGTAGAAGCTGCCAGGTCCTGGGCTATTCTGATTGTGTTTCCACAATATTGAAATTGTTTCTTCCTGGCTGCTTGGATTATTTTCTCCTTGATCTGGGGATTCTGGAACCTGGCTATAATATTCCTGGGAGTTTTCTTTTTGGGATCTTTTTCAGGAGGTGATCAGTGGATTCTTTCAACCTCTATTTTGCCCTCTGGATCTAAAACATCAGGGCAGTTTTCCTCGAGAATTTCTTGAAGGGTGATTTCTAGGTTCTTTCCTCGATCATGGCTTTCATGTAGTCCAATAATTTTTAAATTGTCTCTCCTGGATCTATTTTCCAGGTCAGTGGTTTTTCCCATGAGATATTTCACATTGCCTTCTAATCTTTCATTTGTTTGGATCTGCTTAACAGCATCTTCATTTCTCATAAAGTCACTAGCTTCCATTTGCTCCAGTCTAACTCTGAAGGAATGAATCTCCTCAGTGAACTTTTGAGATTCTTTTTCCATCTGGCAAATTCGACTTTTTAAGGCATTCTTCTCCTCATTGCCCTTTTTGGGCCTCCTTTGCCATTTGAGTTAGTCTATTTTTTAAGGTGTTGCTTTCCTCAGTCAGGCTGTTGACCCTCATTTCATACTTTTCCTGCATCCTTCTCATTTCTCTTTCTAATTTTTCCTCCACTTCTCTTATTTGATTTTTAAAGTCCTTCTTAAGGTCCTCTGTGGCCTGCAATCCACTCATGTTTTCCCCTGGGGCTTTTGGAGCAGGACTTCTGACCTCACAGTCCTTTTCCTTCTCTATGCCCCCAAAATAGGAGTCTAGGGTTGCATTTTTCTGTTTCCTTTGTCTTGGCATGTTGCTGCTTAATTACATGACTTTTGGGTTTGTTGCCACACTATGGCTTTAAGGCCAGATAGAGGAATTTTCGTCCCAAATGTGTGGGGGGCAACTTCCGTTTCTGGCAAGCTGTAAAGCCACCCACAATTTCCACCCTAGATCACAATCCAGATCCAGGGAGGTTAAAGCAAGAGCGATTACCCTCCAAGACTGATAGCTGGATCTCCCTACAAATTTGCAGTCCGGGAGCTGGAGCTGCCTCTGAAAACTACAAGATGGCATTTGTCCTCAGCGGCTTCTAGCCCCCAGGGGAGGAAGCCAACGCATTCCTTAAATACCGGACCCAAAGTCCATAGGACGCTAACCTCTTATTTTGTCCTAGGCAAGTCTATGTTGATAATTCTGGAGTCACCACAGCTCCTGGTGTTCTGGGGTTCCTCCAGCAGGCTGCTGGCCCTGCTGCCCTGGGGCTAAAACCTCGGCTCACTGGGACCTGTGCTCAGCTACCCACACGCTGCACGCTGCTGGCTCCCAGAGTGCTGCGCTGGTCCTTCCTGCAGGGCTGCTGGGCTGTCCTCAGCGGGAGGTTAGCTTCTCTGTGTCGTTCTGTGGGTGCTTGGGCTCCAGAAGTTGTTCAGAGTCCCCTTTTACATAGTTTGTGGGGAATCTGGGGGCAGAGTGGCTTGGATGAGCTATTTCTACTCCGCCATCTTTGCTCCAGTTTTTGAGTTCTTAATTCTCTCTCCCTGCATTGAGAAAGCAAGCAGTTTCACAAAGGTTTTATATGTGTAGTAATGCAAAAGTCATTTCCATGTAGGTCATTATGTGAAAGAAAACAGACAAAAAAAAGAAAGCTAAAAAAAATATATCTTTGATCTGTATTCAGCCTCTGCCAGCTCTTTCTCTGGAGATTGACAGCACTTTTCATAAGTCCTACAGAAATGTCTTGGATAATAGTATTGCTAAGAATAGCTATGTTAGTCATAATAGATCTTTGTACAATAGAGCAATTATTATATACAATGCTCTCCTGGTTGTACTCATTTCAATTTGCTTCAATTAATACAAATCTTTCCTTGTTTTTCTGATTGTATCCTGCTCAACATTTCTTAAAGCATAAAAGTATCCAATCATAGTAATCTACAACAACTTATTTAGCCATTCCCCAATTGGTGGACATGCCCACAATTTCCAATACTTTGCCACCACTAAAAGAGTTGGTATAAATAGTACATATATGCCATTTTCCTTTTAAAAAAATCTCTTTGGGATACAGACATAATAGGGGCATTGCTTGGTCAATGTATATGCATGGTTTTATAGCCCTTTGGCCATAGTTCCAAATTGCTCTCCAGAATGGTTAAATCAGTATACAACTTTACCAATAGTACATTAGTGTTTTAATTTTCCCACATCCCCTCCAACTTTTTCCATTTTGCTTTTTTGTCATATTAGCCAATCTGATATGTGTGAGGTATTAGTTCAGAATTGTTTTAATTTGCATTTCTCTCATCAGTAGTAATTTAGAGCATTTTTATATGGCCATAGTTGACTATTGTGACCAAAACTGCCTGTTCATATCTTTGACCATTTATGAGTTGAGAAAGGGTTCTTATTTATTTAAATTTCAGTATGTTTCTATATGTTAAAGAAATGACATATTTTTTCAGAATTAATTTATTTATTTTTAGTTTTCAGCATTCATTACAATATTCAACAAAGTTTTTTGAGTTCCAATTTTCTCCCTGTCCCCCCCATCACCCCCACCCCAAGATGTCAGGCATAGTAATTATGTTTTCCACCAGTCTGCTCTCCCTCCTATTCCCCTATCTGTTCCCGTATCACTTTCCCCCTTACTTTCTTGTAGGGCAAGATAGATTTCTATACTGCATTGCTTGTATATCTTCCAGGTTTCATGTAAAAACAGTTTTTAACATTTGTTTTTAAAACTTTTAATTCTAGTTTTTCTCCCTTGTTCCCTCCTCACTTACCCACATTGAGAAGACAAGCAATTCAATATTGGATATACAGGTATAGTTTTACAAAACATATTCATGTTAGTCATATTGTGAAATATTAACTATATTTCTCTCCAACCTACCCTGCCGCCAATTTATTTTTTCTATTTTCCCCTTTGACATTGTTCCTTTGCAATAGTGTTAGCTTCTGACTACCCCCTCCCCAATCTACCATCCCTTCTATCCTCACACCCTTTTACCCAATTACCCACTTCTTTCCTGTAGGATAAAGCACCCAATTGAGTGTGTATTTTATTCCCTCCTTAAGTCAGATCCAGTGAGAGTAAAGTTGACCCATTCTCTTTTACCTCTCTTGCACTCCAATGTAATAGCTTTCTCTTGCCTCTATGTGAGATAATTTACCCTATTCTATCTTTCCCCTTCTCCTCCCAATATATTCCTCTCTTACCCATTAATTTTATTTTTATATATCATCCCTTCATATTTAACTCACCCTGTGAACTTTTTCTATCTATACATATTTATACACACATTATGTGTGTATATGTGTATTCCATTCAGCTATCCTACTACTGAGAAAAGTCTCATCAATTATAAATATCATCTTTCCATGTAGGAATGTAAACAGTTCAGCTTTAATAGGTCCCTTATTTCTTCTCTTTCCCATTTACCTTTTCATACTTCTCTTGATTCTTGTGTTTGAAAGTCAAATTTTCTGTTTTGCTCTGGTCTTTTCATCAAGAATGCTTGAAAGTCCTCTATTTCATTGAGTGTCCATATTTTTCCCTGAAGAATTACACTCCATGTTTCTGGGTATGTTATTCTTAGTTTTAACCCTAACTCCTCTGACCTGTAGAATGTCATATTACAAGCCTTCTGATCCCTCAGAGTAGAAGCTGCTAGATCTTGTGTTACCCTGACTGTTTCCACAATACTAGAATTGTTTCTTTCTGAGTGCTTGTAATAGTTTCTTCTTGATCTGGTAACTCTGGAATTTGGTTACAATATTGCTAGGGTTTTACTTTTTGGGGTCTTTGGTGAAGTAATTGGTAGATTCTTTCAATTTCTATTTTACCCTCTATTTCTAGAATATTAAAATAGTTTTCCTTGATAATTTCTTGAAAGATGATGTCTAGGCTCTTTTTGATCATGTCTTTCAGGTAGTTCAATATTTTTTTTAATTATCTCTCCTGGATCTGATTTCTAGGTCAATGATTTTTTTCAATAAGATATTTTACATGGTCTTCTATTTTTTTTAATTCTTTGGATGTGTTTTATACAATCTTTATTTCTCATCAAGTAAGTAACATCCATTTGTCCAATTTAATATTAAAGGAATTATTTTGGACTTTGTGAGGGGGTGGAGCCAAGATGGTGGAGTAGAAACAGCACCTTCAAGGCACTCCAGCCCACACCACTTCCAAATCATGTAAAAGGTGGACTCTGAACAAATTCTGGAGCTCCAGCACTAAACAGCACGACACAGAAAAGCTAACCTCCCACTGAGGACAGCCAGGCAGCCTGGCAGCCAACACAGCACCCTGGGAACCAAAAGCTCAGCACTCTATGAGCTGAGCCCAGGCCCAACTGAGCTGTCATTTTAGCCCCAAGGTGGCCAGGCCAGCAGCAGGCTGGAGGAACCCCAGAACACCAGCAGTTGTAGCGATTCCAGAATTATCAATATAGATATGCATAGAACAAAGTGAAAAGTTAGTGCCCTGTGGACTTTGGGACCAGTATTTGGAAAACACGTTGGGTTGTTCCCCTGGGGGCACAAGCCACTGAGGAGACGCAGCATGGCTGCCATTTTGCAGCTTCAGTTGCAGCTTCAGCTTCTGGCCTGTGAACTGTAGGGAGATCCAGCAATCAGTCTGGGGGTTAATTTCTCTTGCTTTAACCTCCCTGGATCTGGATTGCGGTCTGGGGTGGAGGTCTAGGGTGGGTATCCAGCTTGCCAAAGTGTGTGGAGGCTTCACAGAGGTCACCAAATTAATACCCCTGGAAGTTGTGAATACCCCAAAGTTTGGGATGGAATCTCCCCTGTCTGGTGGCAGAGTCCTACTGTGACAATGAACACAAAATTCAAGAATTTAAGTGGCAACATGCCTAGGCAAATGAAACAAAATAAAGAGAAAAATGTAACATTAGACTCTTCTTTTGGGGTCAGAGAGGATCGAAGAATGGAACAGGAGGCGCACTGTGAGGTCATAAATCCTGTACCAAAAGCCCCAAATGAAAATAAGAGCAGATTACAGGCCATAGAGGACCTTAATAAGGATTTTAAAAACCAAATGAGAGAAGTGGAGGAAAAATTGGGAAGAGAAATGAGAAGGATGCAGAAAAAGTATGAAATGCAAGTCAACAGCCTGACTGAGGAAAATAATACCTTAAAAAGTAGACTAACTCAGTTGGCAAAAGAGGCTCAAAAAGGCAATGAGGAGAAGAATGCCTTAAAAAGCCAAATTTGCCAGATGGAAAAAGAATTTCAGTAGCTCACTGAGGAGATTCATTCCTATAGAGTAGGACAGGAGCAAATGGAAGCTAGTGACTTTATGAGAAATCAAGATGTATTAAACAGATACAAACAAATGAAAGAATAGAAGGCAATGTGAAATATCTCATGGAAAAAACCACTGACCTGGAAAATAGACCCAGGAGAGATAATTTTAAAATTATTGGAGTACATGAAAGCCACAATCAAAGAAAGAACCTAGAAATCATCCTTCAAGAACTTCTCAAGGAAAATTCCCCTGATGTTTTAGACCCAGAGGGAGAAATAGAGGTTGAAAGAATCTACGTCTTAAAAAAGTTCCCCAAAAGAAAATTCCTAGGAATATGATAGCTAGGTTCCAGAATTCCCAGATAAAGGAGAAAATCAAATTCAATACTGTGGAAACATAATCAGAATAGTACAGGACCTGGCATCTTCTACACAGAGGGATTGAAGGGCATGGAATATGGTTTTCCAGAGGTCAAAAGAGCTGGGATTAAAACCAAGAATCACCTACCCAGCAAATCTGAGTATCTTGTTTCAGGGGAAAATATGATCATTCAGTGGAATAGAGGACTTTCTAGCATTCTTGAGGAAAAAACCAGAGTTGAATAGAAAATCTGACATTCAGCCAAAAGAAGCAAGAGATGCTTGAAAAGGTAATCAAGGAAAAGAAATCGAAAGGAACTTATCAAAGTTGAACTTTTTACATTCCTACATGGAAAAAAAAACAATTACCATGACTGATGAATACATATGTGAAAAAGTGTGTATATATGCTTACAGGTATACATAGATAGACGGCACAAGTCGAATTTGGTGGGAAGGGATGATACTTCAGGCGTGAAGGTAAGAGGTGAAAGAGGAATGTGGCAAGAGGAGATGGGGAGAGACAGGGTAGGGTAAACTATCTCATGTAGAAGAGGCAAGGGGAAGTGGTTCCAGGCGAGGGGAAGAACAGGAAGGCAAAAAGGCAAAACCATATTCTCATTGAATTTGGCTCAGGGAGAGAATGACATACATACTAAATGGGATATCTCATCCTGCAGGAGAGTAGGGGGAAGGGGGATGAGAGGGGGGTGATGGAGGGGAGGGCATTCTGAGGGGAGGGGAGGTTGGAAGTACCCACTTTTGAAGAGGGACAGGATCAGAGAAGGGAATGGACCAGGTTGGGTGGGATGGGTGGGAGGGAATATAAGTAGTCTTTTACAATATTCCTACTATGGTTATGTTTTGCATAGGTATACATGTACAACACATACTGAATTGCTTATCTTCCTAAAGGGAGTGGGTGACAAGGGAGGAAGAGAATGAATCTGAATTTCCAAGTTTTTTTTTTTTTTGCTTTTTTTTGGAGGGCAATTGGTGTTAAGTAAATTGCCCAAGGTCACACGGTTAGGTTTTTTTTTATTTCTGTGTGCATTAAGTGTCTGAGTCCGGATCTGGACTCAGGTCCTTCTGACTCCAGGTCCGACACTCTACTCACTGTGCCACCTAGCCGTCCCCTGAATTTCCAAATTTTAAAGTTAAGTGTTTACAAATATATATATATATATATATATATATATATATATATATATATATATATATATATATATATATATATATATATATACTGTCATTAACACTATTTTGCATGCAATTGAGAGATAAGATGTGTAGGCATGGGGCACAGAGATTCTCCTGGCCTTAATGGTAACGTCGAAGGGGGTATGGGAGAAGATATGGAAGAGAGCAGATTGGAGGAAGGGATATCTTGTGGGACTGCTATTCTGGGGTGTTGGGTAGGGGAAAATGTGGAAAAATTGTAACTCAAAATCTGGAGGAAATGAATGATATAAACCAGAAGTTAATAAAGCGTTTGTTTAATAAAAAAAGGAATTATTTTGTTCAATGAGCTCTTTGACCTCCTTTTTCATCTGGCCCTTCTGATTTTTAAAGCATTTTTCTTCTCATTGACCTTTTGAACCTCTTTTGCCATTTTGATTAGTCTATTTTTAAGATGTTATTTTTTTTCAATACTTTCGGGACTCCTTTAGAAAGCTGTTGACTCGTTTTTTCATGATTTTCTTTCTTCACCCTCATTTCTCTTCTCAGTTTTTCCTCTTCTTCTCTTACTTGATTTTAAGATTCCTTTTCGAGCTCTTTCATGGCCTGTGAGAATTTATATTTTTCTGGGAGGCTTTTGATGCAGGATCTTTAACTTTATTTTCTTCTTTTGTTGTATATTTTGATCTTCTTTGTCAGCAAAATAATATTTTATAGTCTAATTTTTCCCTTTGTTTGCTCATTTTCCAGCCACTTACTTGCCTTATGAGCTCTTTGCCATGGTAGGACTCTGCTTCCAGAGTGGAGAGTGCTCTGTCATAGGTTTCTGGGATTTTGTGCAGCTGTCAGAGCTTCTAGGCAACAGTAAATTTTCAATTCTTCTAAGTTGATATGATCAAAGGAGGGGTATTTACTCATCTTCTGCCCTATTCTCTGGTCTGTGAGCTACCACAAACACTATTTTCTGCCTCAGAACTGTGAGTAGGACTCTTCTCCACAGCTACCACAAGTTTTGCCATGCCAGCAGTCCTCCTCAGTCCAGGAACACAACCCAAGTCTATGACCCAGATCCAAGCTGGTCAGAGCATGAGAATCCTGCCTAAGTGCCAGAAAAGAAATTCCTGCAAATTGCCCTCTGATCAGTCACTTGATCCCCCACCATCTGTAGGCCTGTAGCTTTGGAAGAAGCCTCTGCTGCTGTTTCCACCTCCCCTGCTGCATGGCTGGGTCACGATCACACTCTTCTCTTACCCAGGTCCAACACAGTTTCCCCACTGACCTTTTACTTTGTCTTTGGATTTTGTGACTTGAGAAGTCTAGAAACCACTACAGTTACCAGTGATTCAGTCTCCTGAAACCTGCTCCAGCCCTTTCCGTGCTGGTGCTGCCCACATTGGACTGCATTCATATCCCAGCCAGGTGCAATATGCCTTTCCTTTCAACCTACCAAGCTGTCTTCAGCAGGAGATATGTTTCACTCTGTCATTTTGTGGGTTCTTTGGCTCTAGCATTTGTTTAGAATCATTTTTATAGGTTTTTGGAGGTGTTCAGGGGAAGAGCTCAAGCAAGTTCCTGCTTTTGCTCCACCATCTTAGCTCTGCCCCCAAATGAAATCTTTATCAGAGAAATTTTCTATAAACTTTTTTCACACTAATGATTGTCAACTATATATTTCCTTTCATGCTATCTCCCCTGTTTATCCTATTCTCTTTCTCATTTTACCCTGTTCATTCTCAAAAGTGTTTTTCTTCTTGCTTTGACCTTTCCCAAACTGCCCTAAAAATACCCCACTTCTCTTATCCCCTTCTCTTCCTAATTTATTATATTGTAAGAGATATTTCTACACCCAACTACACCCAAATTGATTCAAATGAAAATAAGGTTCATGTCTTTTCTTCTCCACTTCCCCATTTGCAACTCCATGGTAAAATGTTTCAGACCTCTGTTATGTCAGATAATTTACCTTTCTGCCTCTCCCTTTTTCCTTTTCCAAGTGCATTTTTTCTCATTCCTTAATTTTATTTATTTGGGTATTCAAACAATCACTTTCAAATCATACCACTGTTTTATGTCTATATATAATTTTCTAATTTACATCATAATGAAAAAATAGAAGTTATAAATATTATTTTCCCATGAAGGAAAATGAATATACTAATTTGTCAAATCCCAGATGATTTCTATATCCTGTTTTTATGCTTTTTTGAGTCTTGTATTAGAAAGTCAAATTTTCTATTCAGCTCTGATATTTTCAATGGGAATCCTTGAAAGTACTCTATTTTACTGAATATACATTTTCCCCCCAAAGGATTACACTTAGTATTGCTTGATAGGTGATTCTTGGCTGTAATCCTAGCTATTTTGCCTTCTTGAATATCATATTCCAAGACCTCTCGTCCTTTAATATAAAAGTTTCTGAATCTTATGTTGTCCTGAATGTGGCTCGACAATATTTGATTTTTTTTTCTTTCAACTCCTTGCTCTATTTTCTCCTTAATCTGGGAGCTTTGGAATTTGCCAACATATTCTTGTAAGTTTTCATTTGGGGACCTATTTTAGAGGGGTTGGTAAATTCTTTTAAAATCTATTTTACCATCTGGTTCTAGAATATCTGGATACTTTCCCTTGATAATTTCTTGAAAGATGATGTCTAGATGATGTATTGCTGGGTTAAAGGGTATGCACAGTTTTATAGCTCTTTGTGCATAGTTCCAAATTGCTCTCCAGGGTGGATGGATCAGTTCACAACTCCACCAATGATTCATTAGTTTTATAATTTTCTCAAGTCTTCTATAGTATTTATTATTTTACTATTTTGTCATGTTAGCCAGTCTGATAGATGTGATGTGGTACATCAGAGTTGTTTTGATTCACATTTCTCTATCAATAGTGATGTAAAGAAAGCATTTTTTCATATGACTATAATTAGCTTAAATTTCTTCATCTGAAAACTGCCTATCCATATCTTTGCCCATTTATCAATTGGGGAATGACTTGTATTCTTATAAATTTGACACAGTTCTCTACACGTGTTAGAAATGAGGCCTTTAGGGGTGGCTAGGTGGCGCAGTGAGTAAGAGCACCGGCCTCGGAGTTAGGATGACCCAAGATTGAATCCGGCCTCAGAAAATGAGCACCCACACATAAATAATGACTAGCTGTGTAACCTTGAGCAAGTTACTTAACCCCAATTGCTTTAAAAAAAAAAGAAATGAAGCCTTTATCAGAAACACTGGTTATAAAAATTGTTTCCCAGATTTCTGCTTCCTATCTGATCTTGGTCTCATGGGCTTTGTTTGTGGAAAATCATTTCAATTTAATGTAATCAAATTATTAATTTGGAATTTCATAATGTTCTCTCTCTCTTGTTTGCTCATAAGTTCTTTCATTGTTCATAAATCTGATAGGTAAACTATTCCTTGCTCTCCCAATTTGCTTATAATATCAGCCTTTATACCTAAATCGTATATCTGTTTTGATTTTTTCTTGGTATTGGGTGTGAGATGTTGGTCTCTGCCTAGGTTCTTCCATACTGTGTTTTGTAGTTTTGCCAGCAATTTAGTCAAACAGTGAGTTCTTATCCCAGAAGCTGGATCTTTGGGTTTATCAAACAGTATATTACTCTCGTCATTCACTACTATGTCTTTTCTACCTAACCTGTCGTACTGATCTACCATTCTTTTTTTAGCCAGTACCAAGTAGTTTTCATGATTGCTGCTTTATAATACAATTTAAGATCTGGTATGTTTCAGCCATCTTCCCTCATTTCTTTTCACTAATTCCATTGATATCTTGAACCATTTGTTCTCCTAGATGAATTTTGTTATTATATTTTCTAGCTCTATACATTTAATTTTTGGTAGTTTGATTGTTTGGGCACCGAATAAGTAAATTAATTTAGGTAGGATTATCATTTTTATTATATTAGCTTGGCCTACCTATGAGCAACTGATATTTTTCCATTTGTTTGGATGTGATTTTATTTTTCTGAAAAGTGTTTTGTTACTGTGTTCGTATAGTTTTTTTTTTTCTTGGCAGATAGATTCCCAAATATTTCATATTGTCTACAGTTACTTTAAATGGAATTTCTCTATCTCTTGCTGTTGTGCTTTATTAATAGATAGAAGTGCTGATGATTTATTTGGGTTTATTTTATATCCTACTATTTTGTTAAAGTTTATTATTTCAAGTAGTTTTTTAGTTGATTCTCTAAGTATACCATCATATTATCTGTAAAAAGTGATAGCTTTGTTTCTTCTTTGCCTGTTCTAATTCCTTCAATTTCTTTTTCTTTGCTTATTACTAAAGCTAAAAGATAATATTTCACCCCTGATCATATTGGAAATGCTTCTAGCTTATCCCAATTATATATAATGCTTGCTGGTGATTTTAGGTACATGCTACTCATCATTTTAAGGAAGACTATTTATTCCTATGCTTTCCAGTGTTTTTCATAAGAATGAGTGCTGTATTTTGTCAAAAGCTTTTTCCTAAATCTATTTAAATACTCATATGATTTCTCTTAGCTTCGTTGTTGATATAGTCAAATATGCTGATAGTTTTCCTAACACTGAACCAGTCCTGCATTCCTGGTATAAATCCTACCTGGTCAAAGTGTATTATCCTCAGGCTAAGTTTCTATTATCTCTTTGCTAATATTTTAATTAAAATTTACCATCAGTATTCATTAAGGATATTGGTCTATATTTTCCTTTGTCTGTTTTTCATATTTTCAGTTTAGATATCAGTATCATGGCCATATCATAAAAAGCATTTAGTATGACTCCTTCTTTGCCTATTTTCCCAAATAATTTATATATTACTGGAAATAATTGGCCTTTAAATGTTTAATAGACTTCACTTGTAAATCCAACTCATCTTAGATATTTTTTTTCTTTAGGGAGTTCTTTGATGGCTTGTTTAATTTCTTTTAAGTTTTTTATTCCCTCTTCTATCATTCTGGGCAATTTATATTTTTGTACATATTCACCCATTTCACTAAGATTGTCAAATTTATTGACATTCAGTTGGGCAAAATTGCTCCTAATTATTGTTTCAATTTCCACTTCATTGGTGGTGAATTCACCCTTTATAATACTAGTAATTTTCTTTTCTTATTTTTTAAATCAAATTAACCAAAGGTTTATCTATTTTATTTTTATAAAGATAGCTCTGAGGTTTATTTATTGTTTCAATACTTTTCTTAATTTTAATTTTATTAATCTCTTCCTTGGTTTTCAGTATTTCTGATTTGTTATTTAATTGGAGATTTTTAATTTATTCTTTTTCTACCTTTTGTAGTTGCATATCCAGTTCATTCATCTCCTCTTTCTCTACTTTATTCATGTAATCATTGAGAGATATAAATTTTCCCCCAAGAACTGCTTTGGTTTTATCACATAAGTTTCTTGAAACATACTCTCTAGGCTCTTTTATTCATCATTTCTTTTATATAGACTACTAATTCTTAAATCTTGGGTGACAAGAGAGGAAGGAAATGGATCTGAAATTCGAGGTCTTAAGATTAAATGTTTCAAATATATATAAATACTATTATTAATACTCTTTTGCTTGTAACTGGGAGATAAGATGTGCAGGCATTGGGACACAAAGATTCACCTTGCTCTAATGGAAAAATCAAAGGGGGTATGGGAGAAGATATGGGAAAGAGCAGATTGGAGGAAGCGATATCTTGTGGGACTGCTATTCTGGGAGTGTGGGTAGGGGAAAAACAGGGGGGGACATAATTGTAACTCAAAATCTAGTGGAAATGAATGATGTAAAACTGAAGTTAATAAAGCATTTGTTTAAAAAAATCATTTCTCCTAGATCCAGGTAAGTTCTTTTTTCCCTAAGAGATATTTCACATTTTCTTCTTTTTTCATTTTTTTGGTTTTTGTTTAACTGATTTTTGATGTCTCTCAGGGTTCTTAGCTTCAACTTTCCCAATTTTAATTTTTAAGGAATTATTTTATTCTGTTAGCTTTTTTCCCTAGTTTTCCAATTGGCCATATCTACTTTTTTGTGAAATTGTTTTCTTCAGTCATTTTTGTCCTTCCTTTTCCAATCTGTAGCCTCTATCTTGCATGCTTCTCATTTGTTTTCCAATTTTTTTTTTCTTTTTCCTCTCTTATTTGACTTTTAAAATCCTTCTTGAGCTCTTTCAAGATGGCTTTTTGGTCTTGAGACTAATTCATATTCTCCTTTCAGGTTTCATACGTAGGTGTATTGACGTTGTTGTATTTTTATCTTCCCTGTCCCCATAGAAAGAATTTATGATCAGTGTCCATTTCTGCTTTCTGCTTGTGATGTTTACCTAGTTCATGTCTCTTAAAATTGAGCTCTCCTGGTAGAGCACAGCAGTTACTGTCCTAAGTTTCTTTTGCTAGAAGCCAGGGCCTGGTCACTGGCTTTGTGTGCTGGCATCTCTGGTGGTGGCAGCTGGAGGCTGTAAGGGTCTTGTCAACTTACATGGTGCTGAGTTGGATTCCTAGTGGTGGTGTCTGCTAAAGCTAGATGATGTTTGTTTGTTTGTTTGTTTGTTTTCTGCATTTCCCCAGGGTTACACTGAAGCTCATGGGGTGAGGTTGGGGAGTGAGTCTGGCCACTGGAGGATACCTATTCAGCCAGAGCTGCACTGAAGCATATGGAGTTCGGTTGGCTGCTGATGTACCCCAGCCAGCCAGTGCTGCACTGAAGCAAAGGGAGGTTCAGTTGTTGAAAGATTCCTGCCTGCTTGCACAGGTGGTGGTTCTCCAATGGGGTGTCAGCTAGTTTTGCAACCTCTTTAGTGCTCCTTGAATTGTGGGTCATGAAACTATATGGAGTTTAAGAAGAGCAGCATTTGCTACAAATCAGTATTTCTACTTATGTCCACCTCTTCATTGCCCTCTTAATATTCCAGGATTAATGTTTTTCAGAAATTGAGTTTTCCTAATGATTTGCATCCAATTGGAATCTTAAGGAGATTTGCAACTTTTTAAAATGATGTTTAAATATAGACAGACATTCGGGTTTACATACACACACACACACATATATACACACAAACATATATACACACACAGACACAGACACAGTCACAGACACAGACACACACACACAGACACACACACACACACACACATATGTAAACATATTATTTTTACCAGATTGTCTGGGCAATTGTTTGATTCAACAGGCATATTTCAAAGAAGCACAGAAACTCAGAATTAAAAGGGATCTCAGAGGCCATCTAGTTCAACTTGTAACTGACTTGAATCTCCTCTACATCAGGTCTGAAAAATAGTCCCATAAAGTCATGAAGACTTCTTGTAATGTGGAAAATACCACCTCGTGAAGCAGTCAAATGTCATATTGGTAAATTTCTTGATACATTAAGCCTAGTATCATCCCCCTTGTAATTTCCATTCAATATTCCTCAAATAACACATTCTAGCAGAGCAGGAATAGTATCTCTTCCTTCAATCACTTGAAGACAGCTATTATTTTCATTACCTAAGTCTATTCCAGGCTAAAGTCATCATCTTAAAATACATATTTCAGATGGTGTGAAAGTCCACTGCCAGGGGACAGAGTCAAGACGGCGGAGTAGAAACAGCACTTCCACAGCACTCCAGCCCACACCACTTCAAAATTATGTAAAAGGGAGACTATGAACAACCTCTGGAGCTCAAGAACCCACAAAATGACACAGAGAGGCCAGTGCAGCTCCCTGGGAGCTCCAGGCTCTGTGGCTTTTCCAGAATTACCAACACATAGATGCCATGGAAAAAGTGAGAGGTTAGTGCCCTATGGACTTTGGGACCAGTATTTGGGAGTGAGTCAGCTTCTTCACCTGGGGGTGAAAAGCTGAAGAGGAGACTGTGCAGTTTATGACATATTGCCACATTGCAGCTTCAGCTCTTGGCCTGTGAAATGTAGGGGGATCCGTCAATCAGTCTAAGTGCTCTTGCTTTGCCCTTCTTGGATCTGGATTGCTCCAGGGTGGAGGTCTTGGGGTGTGTGACCAGCTTGCCAGAGTGGGTGGACGCTTCACAGAGGCCATCCAACTAATACCTCTAGAAGTTGAGAAAACCCCAATGTTGGAGACAGAAGTTCCCCTGGCTGGTGGCAAAGTCCTACTGTGGCAACAAGCCCAAAAAGTCAAGTAATTGAGTGGCAACATGCCTAGGCAAAGAAAACAACATAAACAGAAAAATGCAACATTAGACCCCTATTTTGGGGGCAAGGAGGATCAAAGCATGGAGCAGGAGGAGGACTGTGAGGTCAGAACTCCTGCACCAAAAGCCTTAAATGAAAATACGACTACAGACCATAGAGGACCTTAAGAAGCAGATAAGAGAAGTGGCGGAAAATTGGGAAGAGAAATGAGAAATATGGAAGAAAAGTATGAAATGAGAGTCAACAGTCTGACTGAGTACACCTTAAAAATAAACTAAATCAAAAGGCAAAAGAGGCTCAAAAAGGCAATGAAGAGAAGAATGCCTTAAAAAGCCAAATTTGCCAGATGAATAAAGAATCTCAAAAGCTCACTGAGGAGAATCCTTCCTTCAGAGTTAGACTGGAGCAAATGGAAGCTAGTAACTTTATGAGAAATCAAGATGCTATTAAGCAGATCCAAACAAATGAAAGAATAGAAGGCAATGTGAAATATCTCATGGAAAAAACCACTGACCTGGAAAATAGATCCAGGAGAGACAATCTAAAATTTACTGGACTACCTGAAAACCATGCTCAAAGAAAGAATCTCGAAACCATCTTTCAAGAAATTCTCGAGGAAAATTGCCCTGATGTTTTAGACCCAGAGGGCAAAATAGAGGTTGAAAGAATCCACAGATCACCTCCTGAAAAAGATCCCAAAAAAGAAAACTCCTAGGAATATTGTAGCCAGGTTCCAGAATTCCCAGATGAAGGAGAGCCAGGAAGAAACATTTCAATATTGTTTAAACACAACCAGGATAACACAGGATCTGGCAGCTTCTACACTGAGGGATTGAAGGGCATGGAATATGATATTCCACAGGTCAAAGGACCTGGGATTAAAACCAAGAATCACTGCCCAGCAAAACTGAGTATTTTGCTTCAGGGGAAAATATGGTCTTTCAGTGGAATAGAAGACTTTCAAGCATTCTTGTGAAAAAAACCAGAGTTGATTAGAAAATTTGACATTCAGATACAAGAAGCAAGAGATGCTGGAGAAGGTAAACAGGGAAAAGAAATCACTATGAACTTATCAATGTTGAACTATTTACATTCCTACAGGGAAAAACAATAGCTGTAAATGATGAAACTTTTCTCAGCAGGAAAATAGTTGAAGAAGTGTATATTGGCATATGAATACATATGCGAATGTGTGTATATATGTTTTCAGGAATACATAGATAGAAAGCACAGGTCGAATTTAATAGGAAGGGATGATACTTAAAAGGTGAGATTAAGAGGTGAGAGAGTAAAGTGGTGAGGGGGAATGGGGAGAGACAATGGGGTGAACTGTCTCACATAGAGAAGGCAGGGGAAGGTGGTTGCTGGGGAGGGGAGGAAGAGGAAGGCAAAAAGGCAAAACCTTATTCTCATTGACTTTGTATCAGGGAGAGAATGACATGCATACTAAATAGGGTGTCCCACCCTACAGTAGCATGGGGGGGAGGTGGATGGGGGAAGGTGGTGAAGGGGATGGTGGGCTGGCGGTGAGGGAAGTTGGAAGTAACCACTTTTGAAAAGGAACTGGATCAAGGTGGAAAGTGGACCAATTGGAAGGTGGGATGGGAGGGAGGGAAATATGGTCAGACTTTTGCAATATATCTATTATGGTAATGTTTTGCATAGCTACACATGTACAACATATACTGAGTTGCTTATCTTCCTTTTAAAATCATTTTTTAAAAAATACATAAATAGGGGCGGCTAGGTGGCACAGTGAGTAGAGCGCCGGCCCTGGAGTCAGAAGGACCTGAGTTCGGATCCAGCCTCAGACACTTAACCCACACAAACAAAAACCTAGCCGTGTGACCTTGGGCAAGTTACTTAACCCCAATTGCCCTAAAAGGGGCGGCTAGGCGGCGCAGTGAGTAAGAGCACCGGCCTCAGAGTTGGGATGACCCGAGATCAAATATGGCCTCAGAAAATGAGCACCCACACATAAATAATGACAAGCCATATAACCTTGAGCAAGTTACTTAACCCCAATTGCTTAAAAAATACATAAATACTATTCTTAATACTATTTTGCATTTAATTGGGAGATAATATGTGTAGGCAATGGGGTGTGGGGCTTCAGCTTTCCCTACTGGAAAAGTCTAAGGGGTTATGGGAGAAGAGACGGAAGAGTGCAGATTGTTTGAGGGGATATCCTGTATGACTGTTATTTTGGGGTGGTGGGTAGGGGAAAATGGGGAAAAATTGTAACTTAACATCTGATGGAAATGAATGATGTAAACCAGAAGTTCATAAAGCATTTGGGAAAAAACCCCCCAAAAACAAAACAAAAACAACTCTGAGGTACCACATCTCTCTAGTCAGATTGTCCAAGTTGACAAAACAGGAAAATGACAAATGCTGGAGAAGATGTTGGCAAATCGGAACACTAATGCATTGGTGGTGGAGTTGTGAACTTATCCAACCATTCTGGAGAGCAATCTAGAATTATGCCCACAGGGCTATAAATAATTTCATACCCTTAGACCCAGCAATATGACTTCTAGGGTTATATCCCAAAGAGATCATAGAAGTGGGAGGAAGACCTATATGTACAAAAATATTTATAGCAGCTCTTTTTGTGGTTGCAAAGAATTGGAAATTAAGGGGGTGCCCATCAATTGAGGAATGGCTGTACAAGTTGTGGTATATGCATGTAATGGAATACTCTTGTGCTATAAGAAATGAGGAGCAGATGGACTTCATATCTCCCTGGAGAGGCTTATATGAACTGATGCTGAGTAAGAAGAGTAGAACCAGGAGAAATTTGTATATAATCACAGACATAACATATGTGTGATGACCAACTATGACAGACTGGACTCTTCTCAGCAATGCAATGATATAAGTCAATCCCAAATGACTCACGATGGAGAGAGATGTCTACATCCAGGAAAGAACTAGAAAGAACTGAGTTTGAATCCTGATTGAGGCAAACTACTCGATCTTTTTTCTTTTTATTGTTTGGTTTTATTTCCTCTTTACCATTTTTCATTCCATCTTGTACAATAGGCCTTTGTAACCTGACTAATGTTTAATGTGAAAGTATTTGCAGATCCTATACTGGACTATATGCTGTCGTGGGAGATGGGGGAAGGGAGGGAAGGGAAATTTGAAACTCAAGGAACTATGGAATAGAATCCTGTAAACTAAAAATATACAGAAAGAACCCAAATTCAAAACAAATAAACAAAATGACAAAAAAGAGCTACAAGCCAATGAATATGCTTTTATAAGAACCCTAGACCATTTCCACTCCACTATAAATCTTTGGGATAGTGCCCTTGTTGAGTGCTTATATAAAATTGAAAAAAATAGAGGCATACATGTAAAGCATACAAATTTATTTGGAAATGAATATCTTACTGAACATACAAAGAAGTCATGTTTAAGATGGGAAGTCAATATCAGGTTCTGTATCATATTATACAAGTCAGTTATGGTTATTCAGCAAACATCTGTTTGTACTGCTATTGAGGAAGTGCTGCCTCTTTTTTGGTCAAAGTATTTGAAGAAATTATCTGCCATTATTTTTGGATTGGCATATATGAAAAACTTTAAAAGCATAGCTTGTATCCTTCTGGTTCTTTTGTAGTTAGAATACTCACAAAGGTGAAAAGCTATGATATAGAATCCTAGGAAGCATTTAAGGAGCCAACTTAAATCTTTATTTTTGTTTAACGGTCATAACATTTTTTGTATTCCATCTTTATTGTATTATTCATTCATTTCAGTCATGTCTTACACTTTGCCCCCTATTTAGTGTTTTCCTGGCAAAGATACTTGAGTGGTTTGTCATTCTCTTCTCCAATTTGATTTATAGATGTAAAAACTGAGGCAAAGAGAGTTAAGTGACTTGCCCAGGATCATCACACAGGTACTAAAGGACTGAGGTCAGATTTGAACTCAGGTCTTCCTGACTCCTGGCCTGACACTTGATGCACTGTGCTACCTAGCTGCATATGTATGTATATGTAGGTAGATATACATGTATACATACACATATAGTTATTTTTCCTTCTCAAAGAGGACCAAAGTAACATGACTATGGTATAGTCAAGTTACAGTGTATATATGCCTGAACAAACCAGTACAAGTTCAGGACATTCTATCATAGGTTGGACACAAATGGTCCATTTGCGGTGGATGGTGCACATCTCATGTTTCATTTGAGCTACTTCAGTTCTTCTTTGCTCATACAGCATAGCACAGCATAGCACCTTCTAAGATGCTCAGAATAGGCTCAGACTACCAGACTTATTACGGCGGTCCTAGGGAGGAATGGAGTTGGAAGCAGCAATGGTCACTTATTACTGAAGACTTGTGCTTTTCATGACCTTCTCATCTCCAATACTGTCCTCTGTTTACCTAAATGTATATATGAAGCTATGTATATATGCATGTGTGTATATTACACACATACACCTGCATGTGTGTATGTATGTTCATTTTTTCCATCAAAGAATACCTCTATAGGTACTCAGATAGCCCTTCCTGATTATCTGGAGCATTTCTTTTGAACATTAGAACATTAAATTTTTCAGTGATTGCAAAACTCCAAACTCTTTAATTGTGTTGCCAGACTCTATTAAAATGTTTCAGGGAAACACTTAGGTTAAAGATAAACTCTCTCTTCTGGTTCTCTGTTGGATAATGCAGTCAATTCATAATAGACTCTGCACCTAAGTAGCTTCTTAATAGTGATATTAAAAATTTTTTGGCCATTTTGTTTCCCTCAATTTTTTAAATACCAATAAAGCAGATCTCTCCTTGATGTAATTTTCTTCTTTTTGAAATTATTGTCTCCAATTTATATTCTATTTATTTATTTGTTTGTTTGTTTGTTTTTGCTTCTGGGAGGGCAGTTGGGGTTAAGTGACTTGCCCAAGGTCACACGGCTAGATTTTGTGTTCTGTCTGAGGCCAGATTTGAACTCAGGTCCTCCTGATTCCCAGGCTGGTGCTCTCTTCACTGTGCCACCTAGCCACCTCCTTGATGTAATTTTCAAGGTACTCTGGGCAATGTGGTAGGAAATTTATTTTATAGACTTTTCAGAATAGAGCATAAGTTGTCAGTATTTTTCCAGTTTATATTCCACTAATTGGAGCACTTTTTCCTTTTTTGTGGGGTGGGGGGATTATTTTCTCATGTAAAGTCATATCCTATTGTGTTTCAATAGCTTTCAATTCCCTGCATTGTCACTATCCATGACTTTTCTTTTGCATTTCTGGATTTTGTAAAATTTCAAAAGATCTGGCACCTGCCCTCTAGGAACTAATAATATAGTAGAAGAGCTATAATTACTGTGATTTCAAGATACTCCACTTATACCATTTGAGGATCTTAAGTATTTGCTAATGTTTTGACCTTGGTTTAGAACTTTCTCTTTGTTTTAATTCCCTTATCTATAAAATGAATAGGTTGATCTGCAGATCTCTGCTTTTTAATCAATTCCTTTTTGTTTGTTTTATATAAATACAGATATCCCCTACTCTGTGACTATTCAGCACTCAAAATATGTTTCCAATGCTAATTCACCCTTTAAATAGCACAAGGTGGCATCTTGACTGGATATACCTTTCCTCTCCAAATGTCTTTGTATATTAAAACATTGTACTAAAAAGAAAATCTAGTCATTCACAAGGACACTAAAGTATATCTATAGGCCGGGACAGCAAAGGTTGTAGGAAGGTCAGAACTGTTATAGCTAGGACAATGATGAGTGTAAAGTGACACTCACAATTCTCATTCCATAATCTCCAAATGCAGAACAGTTAAAAACCTGTACATAAATGTGACTGGTAATTTTAAATTTCCAAAAATGATTCTCAAATGGCTACTCTTGGATTTCCTTCATACTGAGTCACTATGTCTGCTTGTCTGTCTCATGATTTCCTAAAAAGTAGGTAGCAAGCACGACTCATTTTCTTGGTATATTCCCATGTATGATTGCTTCTTTGTACCATTTGAGCAAAATGGATATAATGCTAGACCCGAGGTCAAGAATACCTGAGTTCAAATCTGACTTCAGACACTTATTCATTGTGTGGCCCTCGGCATGTCATTTAACCTATTTTACCTCAGTTTCTTCAACCATAAAATGAGCTAGAGAAGGAAATGACAAACCATTTTACTTCTTTGCCAAGAAAACACTCAAAATGATCGACAGAGTCAAAACAACTGAAAATGAATGAACAGATATTTGATGACCACTCAATACAACAAACATTTTTGCCAGGCCTATACAACCTGCTGTCTGTGGGCTGCTTGTGGCATGCCAACTGATTTCAGGTGGTCCATGGGAAATAAAGTGACATTCTTCATGGGCCACCTAAATTCTTTCGAGGGCCACAGGTTGTGTAGGCCTGATTTATGCAGTGCTTGCTGTGTGCAGAGAATTTGGTCAAATAATGCATCAGATTGAAGGGTAAATAACATATCATGTTAGTATTGAGTAATCCTTTAATAGAATGAACATTAGATTTGGATTTAGAAAACCAATGTTAGAATCTTGGCTTGACTTTGATGATTTTATTTGTTTGATTTGTACTCTTACCTATATAAACATGGGCAAACCACTCCCTATAAGTTTTTATATTCCAGTCTGTAAAATGGACAAGTAATCTTTCTGCCATGTTATAGCATTTTTGTCGATGTTTTATATAACTCAAAGAGCTCTATAATTTTAAATTGATATAAGTGGACACCTTTGTCTAGTCAACTTTAGTAATAATAATTCATAATTCTATAGAGCTTAAAGGTAGCATTGTATTTTCTTTACAATAATTCTAAGAGGTAGGATTTTAGAGGTGAGGAAATTAAGATTACTAGAAATAAAGTGCTTTGCATCTGTTCACACATGTGGTGTATTTGAGAGTTGGGATTGGAACCCAACTTGACTATAAATTTGTTTTTTTTCCACTATGCCTTGAATGGTTTGGTATCAGGCTTCACTGTGAAATTTTAGGGAAGAAAACCAAATTGTCAGTATCAAAAATGAAAAGGGAATATTTACCAGTGATGAAGAAGAAATTAAAGGAATAATTAGCAGATATTTTGCCCAACTGCAGGCCAATGTCTGACAATTTAAGTGAAAGGATGAATTTATATTTGTTAAATAAAATATAAATTGCCCAAATTAACAGTATAGGGTATAAAATACTTAAAGTACCTCTTTTTGTAAAAGAATAAATTGAACAAGTCATCACTGAACTCTCCAAGAGAAAAAAAATCTCCAGAGCCAGATGGATTTATAAGTGAAAAATATTTAAAGAATAATTAGTTCCAATGTTATATAACCTAATTGGAAATTAAATTCAGGAAGAGTCGTACCAAATTCCTTTTATCACACATTTATGGTGCTGATACCTAAGCCAGGAAGAGTCAAAAGAGAGAAAGACAAACCATCATAGGCCAATTTCCCTAATGGATATTAATACAAAAAATTTTCATAAAATAGCAAGAGACAAAATACTATGACCAGGTAGGATTTATTCTAGGAATGTGGAGCTGGTTTAGTATTAGGAAAACTATCAGCATGTTTGACCATATCAACAAGAAAACTAACAAATTATAAGACCATCTCCATAAATACAGAAAAACTTTTGACAAAATACAGTACCCATTTCTATTCAAAACACTGGAGAGTATAGGAATAAAGTTGTTATTAAAATAATAAGCAGTATCTATTTAAAACCATCAGCAAGCATTATATATAATGGGGATAAGCCAGACACATTCCCAGTAACATGAGGGATGAAACAAGGATGCCAATTATCATTACCATTATTCACTATTGTACTAGAAATGTTAGCATTTATGATAAGAGAAGAAAAAGAAATTTAAAGTTTAGAAATGGTCAATAAAAAACCAAACTATCACTCTTTTCAGATGATAAAATGGTATATGTAGAGAATCAATTAAAAAATACTACTTGAAAAAATTAACAACTTTAGCAAAATTGCTAGATATCAAATAAATCCACATGAATCTCTGGAATTTCTTTGAATTACCAACAAAGTCTAGCAGCAAGATATAGAAAAATAAATTCCATTCACAAAAATTGTAGACAATATAAAACATTTGGTAGTCTGCCTGCCAAGACAAACCCAGGAACTGTATGAACAAACTAACAAAACACTTTTCACCAAAATAAATTCAGATACAAACAATTGGGAAAATATCCATTTCCCACAGGTAGGCTGAACTATTATATAAATGACAATTCTAGCTAAATCAATCTACTTATCCAATGTTGTACTAATCAAACTACTAAAAATTTGTGTTATAGGACTAGAAAAAATAACAGAATTCATCTCTAAGAACATAAGGTCAAGAATATCAAGGGAATTAGAGAAAAGAGTATAAAGGAAGGTGACAGCTGTAAGATATCTAAAACTATATTATAAAGCAACAATCATAAAAAAATTTTGGTGCTAAGAAACAGAATGGTGGATCATTGGAATAGGTTAAGTTTATAAGAGACACTAATCAATGTCTATAGTAATCTACTGTTTGCTAAAGCCAAATACTCCAGCTTCTAGGATAACAACCCACTATTTGACAAAAACTGCTTGGCAGAGGTGGAAAATAACGTGACAGAAACTAGGCATAGATCAATATCATATATACATATATATATATATATACATATATACATATATATATCACTCTATATCTATATATCCATATATCTATCTATATCTATATATATATCTATAATATATCTTTCTATCTATCTATCTATCTATCCATCTATTTATCTATCTATATATCCTATAAAAAGGTAAGGCCAAAATGAGTACATGATTTCGGCATAAAGAATTAAGTAAATTAGGAAAGGTAGCAATAATTTGCCTGTCTGATCTATATAGAAGGGAAGAATTTATGACCAAACATGTGCTAAAGAACATTATGAAATGCAAAATAAATAATTGTTTTAAATTAATTTATTAGTTTAATTTCAGTTAGGAAGATTCAATTCCATAGTTCCTTGATTTTCAAATTTCCTTTACTTCCCTCCCCCCTCTCCCCACAACAGCATATAGTCCAGTATAGGATCTGCAAATACATTCATATTAGACATTATTCTGATTACAAAGGCATATTGTACTAGTTGGGATGAAAGATGGTAAAGAAGAAATAAAACCAGACAATAAAAAGAAAAATATCATTTTGTTTGCTTCCATCAGGATTCAGTCTCAGTTCTTTCTAGTTATATCTCTGGATGGCACATTTCTCTCTTTCTTGAGTCTTTCGGGATTGACTTATATCACTGCATTGCTGAAGAGTCCAGTTTGTCATAGTTGGCCATCACAGATATGATATGTCTGTGATTATATACAAATTTCTTCTGATTCTACTCTTCTCACTCAGCATCAGTTTTTATAAGTCTCTCCAGGTAATTATGTAATCCGTCACCTCCTCATTTCTTATAGCACAATAATATTCCATTACATTCATATACCACAACTTGTTTAGCCATTCCCCAATTGATGGGCACCCTTTTAGTTTCCAAAACTTTGCAACCACAGAAAGGGCTACTATAAATATTTTTGTACATATGGGTCTTTTTCCCACTTCTAAGATGTCTTTGGGATATAACCCTAGAAGTGGTATTGTTGGGTCAAAGGGTATGAAATTATTTTATAGTCCTTTGGGCATAATTCCAGATTGCTCTCCAGAATGGTTGGATAAGTTCACAACTCCACCAGCAATGTATTAGTCTTCCAATTTGTCCACATCCTCTCAAGTATTTGTCACTTTCTTGTTTTATCATCTTAGGCAATCTGACTGGAGAGATGTGGTATCTCAGAGCTGTTTTGATTTGCATTTCTCTAATCAATAGTGATTTAGAGTATTTCTTCATATGCTTATAGATATATCTTTAATTTTTTTCTCCGAAAACTGCCTGTTCATATCCTTTGACCATTTATCAATTGGGGAATGACTTGTATTCATATAGATTTGGCTCAATTCTCTATAAATTTTAGAAATGAGTCCTTTATCAGAGACACAAGTTGTGAAAATTCTTTCCCAATTTCCCACCTCCCTCTTGATCTTGGTTACATTGGCTTTGTTTGTACAGAAGCCTTTTAATTTAATGTAATCAAAATTATCCATTTTGCATTTTATAATGCTCTCTAATTCTTGTTTGGTCCTAAAGTCTTCCCCTCTCCACAAATCTGTCAGGTAAACTATTCCTTGCTTTCCCAAATTGCTTACAGTATCATCCTTTACACCTAGATCATGCATCCATTTAGATTTGATTTTGATATATGGTGTTAGATAATGATCTATGCCCAGTTTCTGCCACACTGTATTCCAGTTATCCCAGCAATTTTTGTCAAATAGTGCATTCTTATCCCAAAAACTGGGGTTTTTGTGTTTATAGAACAATAGATTACTATATTCATTAACTGCTGGGTCTCCTGTGCCCAATCTATTCCATTGATCCACTACACTATACCTCTGCAAGTACCAAGCAGTTTTGATGACTGCTGCTGTATAATACAGATTAAGATCTGGCATAGCTAGTCCACCTACCCTAGCATTTCCTTTCATTAATTCCCTTGATATTCTAGACCGTTTGTTTTTCCAAATAAATTTTGTTATTATTTTGTCTAACACTAAAAAGCAATTTTTTTTTTTTGTAAATTGATTGGTATGGCACTAAATATATAATTTAGTTTGGGTAAAATTGTCATTTTTATTATATTAGCTTGACCCAGCCACGAGCAACTGATATTTTTCCAACTATTTAGATCTGATTTTATTTGTGTGAGAAGTGTTTTGTAGTTGTGATCATATAGATTCTGGGTTTGTTTTGGCAAGTAGGTGACCAAATATTTTATAATGTCTACAGTAACTTTAAATGGGATTTCTCTTTCTATCTCTTGTTGCTGAGTTTCATTAGAGATGCTCAGGATCCTACCTGATCAGAGTATATTATTTTTGTGATAAGTTGTTGGAGTCTTTTGGCTAATATTTTATTTAGAATTTTTGCGTCTAAATTCTTGAGGGAAATTGGTCTATAATTTTCTTTCTCAGTTTTATCTCTTCCTGATTTATCAATCAGTTCCATATTTGTGCCATAGAAAGAGTTTGGTAGGACTCCTTCTTCACTGATTTTCCCAAATAGTTTGCAGAGTATTGGAATCAATTGTTCTTTAAATGTTTGGTAGAATTCACTAGTAAACCCATCTGGCCCTGGAGATTTTTTTTCCGGGGAGTTCACTGATGGCTTGTTTGATTTCTTTTTCTGAGATGGAGTTATTTAGGTAATTCACTTCCTCTTCAGTTAATCTGGGCAACTTAGGATTTTCTAAATATTCATCCATTTCACTAAGATTGTCATATTTATGTGCATACAATTGGGAGAAATAATTCCTCATTATTTTTTTTTATTTCCTCTTCAATGGAGGTAGATTCACCCTTTTTATTTTTGATACTCATAATTTGGTTTTCTTCTTTCTTTTTTTCATCACATTGACTAAGGGTCTATCAATTTTGTTGGTTTCTTCATAAAACCAGTCCTTAGTTTTATTTATTAATTCAATATTTTAGTTTTGATTTTATTAATCTCTCCTTTGGGTTTCAATATTTCTAATTTAGTACTAAATTGGGGATTATCAATTTGATCTTTTTCTAGCTTTTTCAATTGCATGTCCAATTCATTGACCTTCCTTCTCTCTGCTTTAATTAAGTATGCAGTCAGGGATATAAAACTTCCCCTAAGAACTGCCTTTAGTGCATCCCACAAATTTTGGTGTGTTGTCTAATTATTATCATTCTCTTGACTGAAATTATTGATTGTTTCTATAATTTCTTGTTTTACACATCCATCATGATCTGAGAATGATGCATTTAATATTTCTGCCATTCTGCCCTGGATTGTGATGTTTTTATGCCCTAGTACATGGTCTGTTTTTTTAGTATGTACCATGTACTGCTGAGAAGAAAGTAAATTCCTTTTTATCCCCATTTAGTTTTCTCCAGAGATCCATCATATCTAGTCTCTCTAAGATTCTATTCACCTCCTTAACTTCTTTCTTGTTTATTTTGAGTTTAGATTTATCAAGTTCAGAGAGGGGGAGATTCAGGTCCCATGCTAGTATAATTTTGCTATCTATTTCTTCCTCTAATTCCATTAATTTCTCTTCTAGGAATTTGGATGCTGTACAGTGATATTGCTTCATTCTCGATGGTGCCTTTTAGTAGGATTTTTTTACTTTAGCTGAGGCATAATAAAATTTACTCCAACCTTCTACTTTTACCCTGTGGGTATCTCTTTGTTAAAAATGTGTTTCTTGACACAAATTTCAAACAATGTGAAAGGGAGCTCCGAACAACTTCTGGAGCCCCAGCACCCACATAACGGCACAGAGAAGCTAATCTCCTGCTGAGGACAGCCCAGCAGCCCTGCAGGGAGCGGCCAGCACAGCGCTCTGAGAGCAGGCAGCACAGCAAGCTGGGAACCGACAGCACAGCCTGCAGAGCCGAGCCCAGGTCCGTGGTTTTAGCCCCAGGGCGGCTGGGCATTCAGCCAGCTGGTGGAACCCCAGAACACCAGCAAGTGTGGCGATTCCAGAATTATCAGCACAGATATGCCTAGGACAAAGTTAGAGGTTAGTGCCCTATGGACTTTGGGACCAGTATTTGGGGAACACGTGGCTTCCTCCCTGGGGGCAAAAAGCTGCTGAAGAAACAGCTGCACAGAAGCCATTTTGCAGCGTCAGTAGTGGCTCTAGCTCCTGGTCTTCGAACTGTAGGAAGATCCAGCAATCAGTCTGGGGGTTAATCGCTTTTGCTTTAAACTGCCTGGATCTGGATTGTGGTCTGGGGGGGAAGTTTGGGGTGGGTATGCAACTTGCCAGAGTGGGTGGAGGCTTTACAGAGGCCACCCAACTGGCAGAAGTTGTGAAAACCCCACGTTTGGGCGGAAGCTCCCCTGTCTGGTGCCAGAGTCCTACTGTGGCAACAAGCCCAAAAATCAAGTAATTAAGTGGCAATATGCCTAGGTAAACAAAACAAAATAAACAGAAAAGTTCAACATTGAACTCCTATTTTAGGGGCAAAGAGTCTCAAAGCATGGAGGAGGACTGTGAAGTCAGAACTACTGCACCAAAAGCCCGAAATGAAAGTATCAGCTGGCTACAGGCCATAGAGGACCTTAAGAAGCAGATAAGAGAAGTGGGGGAAAATTTGGGGAGAGAAATGAAAAAGATGCAAGAAAAGTATGAAATGACAGTCAACAGCCTGACTGAGGAAAATAACACCTTAAAAAATAGACTAACTCAAATGGCAAAAGAGGCTCAGAAAGGCAATGAGGAGAAGAATGCCTTAAAAAGTCGAATTTGCCAGATGGAAAAAGAATCTCAAAAGCTCACTGAGGAGATTCATTCCTTCAGAGTTAGACTAGAGCAAATGGAAGCTAGTGACTTTATGAGAAATCAAGATACTATTAAACAGATTCAAACAAATGAAAGAATAGAAGGCAATGTGAAATATCTCATGGGAAAAACCACTGACCTGGAAAATAGATCCAGGAGAGATAATTTAAAAATTATTGGACTACCTGAAAGCCATGATCAAAGAAAGAACCTAGAAATCATCCTTAAAGAAATTCTCAAGGAAAATTGCCCTGATGTTTTAGACCCAGAGGGCAAAATAGAGGTTGAAAGAATCCACAGATCACCTCCTGAAAAAGATCCCCAAAAGAAAACTCCCAGGAATATTATAGCCAGGTTCCAGAATCCCCAGATCAAGGAGAAAATACTACAAGCAGCCAGGAAGAAACAAATTCAATATTGTGGAAACATAATCAGAATGGCACAGGACCTGGCAGCTTCTACACTGAGGGATAGAAGGGCATGGAATATGATATTCCAGAGGGCAAAAGAGCTGGGAATGAACCCAAGGGTCACCTACCCAGCAAAACTGAGTATCTTGTTTCAGGGGAAAATATGGTCATTCAGTGGAATAGAGGACTTTCAAGCGTTCTTGATGAAAAAACCAGAGTTGAACAGAAAATTTGACATTCAGACACAAGAAGCAAGAGATGCTTGAGAAGGCAGTCAAGGAAAAGAAATCAAAAGGAACTTATCAAAGTTGGACTATTTACAGCCCTACATGGAAAAACAATAACTGTTTTTGATGAAACCTTCTTCATTACTAAAATAATTGAAGAAGGGTACATGGCATATGTTCACAGGTATACATGGATAGAGGGCACAGGCTGAATTTGATGGGAAGGGATGATTATTTTTTTTTGGAGGGCAGTTGGGGTTGGGTGACTTGCCCAGGTTCACATGGTGGGGTTTTTGTTTGTGTGTTGGGTGTCTGGGGCCAGATCCAAGCTCGGGTCCTTCTGGCTCCGGGGCTGGCTCTCTGCTCGCTGGCCACCTAGCCGCCCCAAGGAAGGGATGATTCTTAAGGGGTGAAGTCAAGAGGTGAGAGAGGGAAGTGGCAAGAGTAGATGGAGAGAGACAGGGTAGGGCAAACCATCTCATGTAGAAGAGGCAAGGGGCAGTAGTTGCAGGGGAGGGGAAGAACAGGAAGGTAAAAAGGCAAAAGCATATTCTCATTGAAGTTTGCTCAAAGAGAGAATCACATACATACTAAATGGAATATCTTACCCTCACTCACTCTCCTGAGTAGGGGAAAGGGGGATGAGAGGGGGGATGATGGAGGGGAGGGCATTCTGGGGAGAGGGGAGGTTAGAAGTACCCACTATCAAAGAGGGACAGGATCAAAGTAGGGAATGGACCAGGTGGGAGGTGAGACGGGTGGGAGGGAAATATAAGCAGTCTTTTACAATACATCTACTATGGTAATGTTTTGCATAGATATACATGTACAACACATACTGAATTGCTTATCTTCTCAGAGGGAGTGGGTGACAAGGGAGAAAGGGAATGGATCTGAAAATCGAAGTTTTAAAATTAAATGTTTCATAAGATGTCCAGGAAGTGGGGCTCAGAGATTCACCTTGCCCTAATGGCAAAGTCGAAGGGGGTATGGGAGAAGATATTGGAGAGAGCAGATTGGATGAGGGGATATCTGGTGGGACTACTATTCTGGGGTGGTGGGTAGGGGAAAATGGGGGAAAATGTAACCCATAATCTGGTGGAAATGAATGATGTAAACCAGAAGTTAATAAAGCATTTGTTTAATTAGGAAAAAAAATGTGTTTCTTGTAGACAGCATATTGTAGGATTATGGTTTTTAATCCATTCTGCTATCTGTCTCTGTTTTATGGGAGAGTTCATCCCATTCACATTCACAGTAATGATGACTATCTGTCTTTTCCCCTCCATCCTATTCCCTCACCTGTTTGTTTTTGTTTCTTCCTTCTACCTTCCCCTCCTTGCAGTTTTCCCTTTTGACCACCCCCTCCCTCAGTGTTCCCACCCAGTGACCCCCCTTCTTAACCTACCCCCTACCCTTACTACTATTTCCCTCCCTTCTAATCCTCCCTTTATTCTCCTCCTTTTCACCCCCCTTACCCTTCCACTATCTATAGGACACAATAAATTTTTATACTTATCAGAGTAAATTACTCCCTGTTTGATTCCAAACCAATGAGAGTAAATTTCAAACAGTGCTCCTCTCCCTCCGTCCTTTTCGTCTATTTAATGAATTTATATGTCTGTTCAGATTAGGATCTTAAACTTCACTGATTAAGTTGATCCCTCTTTGAATCAGAACCAGTGAGAATAGTGTTTAAATGATGTTCGTCTCCCTCTTTCTTTCCCCTCTTCTATAGTGTGTTTTGATGCCTCTTCAGATAACATATTTCACCTTTTCCTATGTAATCCTTTCCTTTTTCCCATTGCATTCCCTTTGATCCCCTTAATTTTTTTTAAGTCTTCAGGTTACTGGATTCATACTCACACCCTCTATCTAAGTATAACCCTTTTGAAGGTCATGATAATCATAAAGATTGCGATTATTGACAGTTATCAGCTCCACATATAGGGATGTGAACATTTTGCTCTTGTTGCATCCCAAGTAATGAGCATGTGGGTGTGAGTGTGGGTGTGTGCACTTCTGCATGTGTGAGTCTGTGTTACCCTTGTTTACCTTTTTATGTCTTTCTTGAGTCTTGTAATTAGAGATCAGATTTTCCATTGATCTCTGGCTTTTTCATCAGGAAAGACTGGAAGTCCCTTATTTCATTAAATGACCATCTCCTTGCCTGAAAGATTATGCTTAGTTTTGCTGGGTAGTTAATCCTTAGTTGTAGTCCTAGCTCTCTTGCCCTATGAAATATACAATTCCAGTCCCTCTGCTCTTTTAATGTAGAAGCTGCTAGGGCCTGTGTAATCATAACTGTAGTTCCTCGATATTTGAATTGTTTCTTTTTGGCTGCTTGTAGAATTTTTTCTTTAATCTTGTAACTCTGGAATTTGGCTACTATATTTCTTGGAGTTTTCAGTGTGGGATCTCTTTCAGGAGTAGTCTGGTGAATTCTATTGATAGCTATTTTATCTTCTGATTCCAGGACCTCAGGACAGTTTTCTTTGACAATCTCTTAGAGGATGTAGTCTAGGATGCTTTTTTCATCATGGCTTTCTGGTAGACCAGTAATTCTTAAGTTGTCTCTCCTGGATCTATTTTCTAGGTCAGTTTTTTTTCCAGTGAGATATTTTACATTTTATTCCAATTTTTCTATCATCTTGTTTTGTTTTGTTGACTCTTGCTGCACCATAGAGTTCTGAGTTTCAGTTTGATTGTATCTAATTTTTAGCAAATCATGGTCTTCAGTTAGTTTTTGAAGTTCCTTTTTTAGGGAGGTATTTTTTTTTCCAAGTTGGTCACTGACTCCCTGATTTGGTCTTTAAATTTTTTCTTAAGCTCCTCCAGGAATGCTATTTGGGCTTGAGACCAGATCATGTTTCCTTCTGTGGTCTCTGGTGTGGGTAGAGAGTCTATATTGTACTGTGTATTTAGTTGTTCTTGCTCTACATAGTAGGCTCGAATAGACTTTCTTGCCTTCCCCTTCTCCTTCTCAGCTTCCTCCCTTCCCCTTTGTCATTTCCTGTTTCTTAGTTTCTCAGGTTATGAGTTTAGGGCCTGGATGTTGACTTTGAATACCTCTGGGTGGCTAGTTTATGGCTAAGTCAGGGAAGTCAGGTAGGAATGTAGATGAGTAGGTGGGGTTGAGTCTGACCACTTCAGATTTCTGCCTCTTTACCCCTGGGCTATAAGTAGGCTTTTGTTGGAGAGGTGAGGTGGGGCTTTTTAGGACCCCTCCCTCTCTTCTCTTCAGACTCCTGGCTGTTTCAGTTACACCCCTTCTTGGAGACTCCAAAGCCTGGGGCTATTTCCATTAACTTGGGATTTCAATCTGAGTGGGAGACTTATTTTTTGGTTGTCTGCTTCATGAAGGAGGGATGGGAGGATCTGAGCAGCAAGAATTTACTTTGCCATTCCAGCCCCTGTATTATACAGGCAGGCAGTTTATAAAATTCCAGGCTGGGGTCCGAATGCTGCAGGAGAAGCCACTCTCTCCCCTGGGGGCTCTATTCTCCTACCTGGCTCCAATGACCCTTCCCGTCCCTTCGTGAGATGAAGGGGAGATGACTGCAATTCATCCTTGGTAAGTCTGCAGGCTGGGACTTTTTCTATTTCTGGTGTAGTTTGTTTGTCTGCTCTTAGCTCTGAGCTCTGCAGACCCCACACTCTCTGTGCTCGTCCTGTCTGGACAAGCTGGGCAATCTCCTGGGCAGGATTCTGCCACACTTAGTCTTCCAGTGGGCTCCTTCACTCCGGAATCCACTCAGATTCACCCTTTGAGACTTAGTCACTGAGGAGCTCAGCAAGGTTATTGCTTCCCTTCCTCCATCTTGGCTCTTCCCAAAATAAATGATTTTGATTATATCAAGTTTTAAAAAAAAAAAAAGTTTTTGCACAAACAAAGCCAATGCAGCCTAGATTAGTAGGGAAGCCAAAAAACAAACAAACAAACTGTTTTTTACAACTAGTGTCTCTGATAAAGCCCTAATTTCTAAAATATATGGAGAACTGAGTCAAGTTTATAAGAATACAAGTCATTCCCCGATTGATAAATAGTTGATGGATATGGAGTTTTTCAGAGGATGAAATTAAGTCTATCTTTAACCATATAAACATTCTATAAATCACTATTGATTAGATAATTACAAATTAAAACAATTCTGTGGTACCACCTCAAACCTATCAGATTGGTTAATAGGACAAAAAAAGAAAATGACATATGTTGGAGCAGATGTAGGAAAATTGGAACACTAATATCTTGTTGGTTAAGTTGTGAACTGATACAACCTTTCTGTAGAGCAATTTAGAATTATAACCAAAGGGTTATAAAACTTTGCATACCCTTTGATCCAGCAAGATCAGTACTAGCTAAACAACCCAAAGTAATCATCGAAAGAGGGGAAAAGACCCACATGTACAACAATATTTATAGTAGTTCTTTTTGTGGTGACCAAGAATTAGAAATTGGGAGTGGATGTACATCAATTGGCTAATGGCCATACAAGTTGTGGTATATGAATATGATGGGATTCTATCGTGCTTTAAGAAATAATGAGCAGGCAGATTTCAGGAAAAAAACAAACAAAAAAAAAACTGGAAATGATGCTGAATGAAGTGGTCAGAACCAGTAGAACATTGTACACAGCAACAGTAATATTGTGTGATGATCAACTCTGAGAGACTTAGCTCTTCTCAGCAATACAGTGATCCAATTTTAAGTCTCATGATGGGAAATATTAAGCATATTTAGAAAATCACTATGGAATCTGAATACATATTTAAGCATACTATTTTCAAAGTTTTTTCTTGTTGGTTTTTTTTTTGTCTTTTTTTGTTGCTTTCCCTTTTCTCTGATTCTTATTTCAGAAAATCACTAATTAGGATATCTTTAACAAGATTGTACATGTATAACCTATATCAGATTATGTCTTGAGGAGGGGGGAGGGAAAAAGGGAGGGAGAAAATTTGGAACTCAAAATTTTATAAAGATTAATGTTGAAAACTATCTTTACATGTAATTGAAAAATGCTATTGGGGGGTAATTTATTTATTGAGGCCAAGATCTAAAAAGACAGTAAAATTAATTCTATATTAGGCTAATGGGTGTATTCCTGTTCTTTGTGTTTGCTTAGACAACCCTTAGAAAATGTGGGTTCTCCCTATTTTCCAGATAGGTGATATGGAAATTGTTGTCTCTGGGTGACACAGGTACCCTTAAACATTTTAATATAGCACACTCCCATTGTGTTAACCTCAGAGTTGATTGCCACCCCTTAGGACTCCCTACTCTTTAAAGAGCATATAAAATATGAGCCCACTGCCATTGGGGATCTTTTGTGAAAAAGTGATGACCCAATGGCCATCAATTTAATTAAGATCCTGACATTAATTTTAAAATGATTAAATTAAGCCAAAATGATGACTCTTGGAATTATTTTAATTATCACTGTAAGGTCACAGAGTTAGTAAGTGTCTGAGGTCAGATTTGAACTCAGGAAGAGGAGTCTTCTTGACTTTAAGCCTGACACTAAAACAACTGTGTCACCTCACTGGCACTATCCCACCATTCGGCATGCATTTCATATCACTGCCCTCTCTTTCTGGAAAGCCTGTTTCCTGTTCTGAAAACCCAACTTTTCATCTTGTATCTCCCTAATATAGGACAGTTATATCTCATGTCTATCTGTTATCTTACTCATAACATCCTCCTCAGCTCAACCTCTTAGAATACCCATATTCCTTTAATGCTAAGCTTAGGTGTTCCCTCTTTTCTAGGAAAGTTTCCTGATACATTGGTTGTTACTGTTTTCTCCCACTTAAATTAGCATATATAGTTATCTGTTTGTATGTTTTGTCCTTCATATGTAAAATGAAAACTCAAGGGACATAAATTTTTGTTGTTTGTTTATCTTATTTTGTATTTTTAGTACCTACAAGAGTGGCTTGTGTATGTTACTCAAGTAGTGTTTCTTGGATTTTATTTGGTATCAGATTAATAAACATTTTTAATGAATTGAAAAAAAGTCTTAAGATATGTTTATGTCTAGCCAAATTTTGAAAAAATTCTGATACTCTTAATTTTTTATTAATTTGTTTTTAGTTTACAAGATTCAATTCCATAATTCCTTGAGTTTCAAATTTCCCTTCCTTCCCCCCATCCCCCACAACAGCATATAGTCGAGTATAGGATCTGCAAATATATTCACATTAGATATTAGTCAGGTTACAAAGGCTGATTGTAATAGATGGAATGAAAAATGGTAAAGAGGAAATAAAACCAAACAATAAAAAGAAAAAGATCAAGTAGTTTGCCTCAATTAGGATTCAAACTCAGTTCTTTCTAGTTCTTTCTCTGGATGTAGACATCTCTCTTCATCATGAGTCATTTGGGATTGACTTATTTCACTGCCTTGCTGAGAAGAGTCCAGTCTGTCAAAGTTGGTCATCACACATATGTTGTGTCTTTGATTGTATACAGATTTCTCCTGGTTCTACTCTTCTCACTCAGCATCAGTTCATATAAGCCTCTCCAGGTAGATATGAAGTCCATCTGCTCCTCGTTTCTTATAGCACACTAGTACTCCATTACATGCATATACCACAACTTGTTCAGCCATTCCCCAATTTATGAGCAGCCCCTTAATTTCCAATTCCTTGCAACCACAAAAATAGCTTCTATAAATATTTTTATATATATGGGTCTTCCTCCCACTTCTATGATCTCTTTGGGATATAACCTGATACTCTTAATTTTTTAAAATTAATTAAACAAATGCTTTATTAACTTCTGGTTTACATCATTCATTTCCACCAGATTATGAGTTACATTTTCCCCCATTTTTCCCTACCCACCACCCCAGAAGAGCAGTCCCACTAGATATCCCCTGATCCAATCTGCTCTCTCCAATATCTTCTCCCATACCCCCTTCGACTTTGCCATTAGGGCAAGGTGAATCTCTGAGCCCCACTTCCTGGACATCTTATGAAACATTTAATTTTAAAACTTCGATTTTCAGATCCATTCCCTTTCTCCCTTGTCACCCACTCCCTCTGAGAAGATAAGCAATTCAGTATGTGCTGTACATGTATATCTATGCAAAACATTACCATAGTAGATATATTGTAAAAGACTGCTTATATTTCCCTCCCACCCGTCTCACCTCCCACCTGGTCCATTTCCTACTTTGATCCTGTCCCTCTTTGATAGTGGGTACTTCTAACCTCCCCTCTCCCCAGAATGCCCTCCCCTCCATCATCTCCCCATCTCATGCCCCTTTCCCCTAGTCAGGAGAGTGAGTGAGGGTAAGATATTCCATTTAGTATGTATGTGATTCTCTCCTTGAACCAACTTCAATGAGAATATGATTTTGCCTTTTTGCCTTCCTGTTCTTCCCCTCCCCTGCAACTACTGCCCCTTGCCTCTTCTACATGAGATAGTTTGCCCTACCCTGTCTCTCTCTATCTCCTCTTGCCACTTTCCTCTCTCACCTCTTGACTTCACCCCTTAAGAATCATCCCTTCCTTGGGGCGGCTAGGTGGCGCAGCAAGCAGAGAGCCAGCCCTGGAGCCAGAAGGACCCGAGCTCAGATCTGGCCCCAGATACCCAACACACAAACAAAAATCCAGCCACGCGAACTTGGGCAAGTCACACAACCCCAATTGCCCTCCAAACAAAGAAACAAAAAAATAATAATCATCCCTTCCCATCAAATTCAACCTGTGCCCTCTATCCATATACCTGTGAACATATGCCATGTACCCTTCTTCAATTATTTTCATAATGAGAAAGGTTTCATCAAACACAGTTATTGTTTTTCCATGTAGGATTGTAAATAGTCCAACTTTGTTAAGTTCCTTTAGATTTCTTTTCCTTGATTACCTTCTCAAGCATCTCTTGCTTCTTGTGTCTGAATGTCAAATTTTCTATTCAACTCTGGTTTTTTCCTCAAGAATGCTTGAAAGTCCTCTATTCCACTGAATGACCATATTTTCCCCTGAAACAAAATACTCAGTTTTGCTGGGTAGGTGACCCTTGGGTTCAGTCCCAGCTCTTTTGCCCTCTGGAATATCATATTCCATGCCCTTCTATCCCTCAGGGTAGAAGCTGCCAGGTCCTGTGCTATTCTGATTGTGTTTCCACAATATTGAAATTGTTTCTTCCTGGCTGCTTGGAGTATTTTCTCCTTGATCTGGGAGTTCTGGAGCCTGGCTATAATATTCCTAGGAGTTTTCTTTTTGGGATCCTTTTCAGGAGGTGATTGGTGGATTCTTTCAACCTCTATTTCCCCCACTGGGTCTAAAACATCAGGGCAATTTTCCTTGAGAATTACTTTAAGGATGATTTCTAGGTTCTTTCTTTGATCATGGCTTTCAGGTAGTCCAATAATTTCTAAATTGTCTCTCCTGGATCTATTTTCCAGGTCAGTGGTTTTTCCCATGAGATATTTCACATTGCCTTCTAATCTTTCATTTGTTTGGATCTGCTTAACAGCATCTTGATTTCTCTTAAAGTCACTAGCTTCCATTTGCTCCAGTCTAACTCTGAAGGAATGAATCTTCTCAGTGAGCTTTTGAGATTCTTTTTCCATCTGGCAAATTTGACTTTTTAAGACATTCTTCTCCTCATTGCCTTTCTGAGCCTCTTTTGCCATTTGAGTTAGTCTATTTTTTAAGGTGTTATTTTCCTCAGTCAGGCTGTTGACTGTCATTTCATACTTTTTTGCATATTTTTCATTTCTCTTCCCAAATTTTCCCCCACTTCTCTTATCTGCTTCTTAAGGTCCTCTATGGCCTGTAGCCAGCTTGTATTTTCATTTGGGGCTTTTGGTGCAGGAGTTCTGACCTCACAGTCGTCCTCCATGCTTTGAGCCTCTTTTCCCCTAAAATAGGAGTCCAATGTTGAACTTTTCTGTTTATTTTGTTTCGTTTGCCTAGGCATATTGCCACTTAATTATTTGATTTTGAGGCTTGTTGCCACAGTAGGACTCTGCCACCAGACAGGGGAGCTTCTGCCCAAACGTGGGGTCTTCACAAATTCAGCCAGTTGGGTGGCCTCTGTAAAGCCTCCACCTACTCTGGCAAGTTGGATACCCACCCCAAACTTCCCCCCCAGACCACAATCCAGATCCAGGCAGTTTAAAGCAAAAGCGATTAACCCCCAGACTGATTGCTGGATCTTCCTACAGTTCGCAGACCAGGAGCTAGAGCCACTACTGAGGATGCAAAATGGCTTTTGTGCAGCTGTTTCTTCAGCAGCTTTTTGCCCCCAGGGGAGGAAGCCATGTGTTCCCCAAATACTGGTCCCAAAGTCCATAGGGCACTAACCTCTCACTTTGTCCTTGGCATATCTGTGCTGATAATTCTGGAATATCCATAAATGCTTGTGTTCTGGGGTTCCACCAGCTGGCTGAATGCCCAGCCGCCCTGGGGCTAAAACCACAGACCTGGGCTCGGCTCTGTGGGCTGCGCTGTCGGTTCCCAGAATGCTGTGCTGCCTGCTCTCAGAGCGCTGCTCTGGCCACTCCCTGCAGGGCTGCTGGGCTGTCTTTAGCAGGAGGTTAGCTTCTCTGTGCCGTTCTGTGGGTGCTGTGGCTTCAGAAGTTGTTCGGAGCTCCCTTTCACATTGTTTGAAATTTGTGTGGGGCAGAGCACATTGGAAATGCTGTTTCTACTCTGCCATCTTGACTCTGCCTACTCTTAATTTTTAAGGAAATGTATAGGGCACAGACAGAAAAAGGAAGAACACTTCTTGGGTTGTTCACTATAATCATAATGTTGTTTTAATCTCCCCAATGCATTTACTCTGATGCTTCCAAAATTGTGATTTTCTTAATGTGTATACTTCCTCCGATGGCATAATCCCACTATAATTTAGTAGGTGGCTTTTGATAGAGATGGAAGAAAAAAGAAGAAAGTAAAGAAAGGAAGGACGGTAGGAAGAATGGAAGGAAGGAGGAAAAGAAGGAAAAGAACAAAGGAAAGAGAAAAGGAAAGAAGTAGTAGTCAAGGAAGCAGTAGAAGTCAGTAGTCAAACTGATGTTACAACTTGCCAGTTTGAACTAAACTTTTCCTCAGATATCAGTCTATCACAGATATGATAGTTTACAACTTTACATTTTGTAAGACCTGACAGAGTTCATACTGGCCTGATATTTGCTTAGAAAACCAAGGATTACCTCTACATAATGAACGATTTAATACTATAATTCATGTAATGATGATTTTTATATTTTTATCTCCTTAAGAAGGGGGATCATATTATTACTCATTTTTTTTAATCTTTAGCACTTAGTGAGATTCTTTATACAAATACGTGCTCAGTGAACTTTTGTTTACTCAAATATGGCAATGACAGATGAGGCTACACTGATGACAGAGAAGTAATATCTCTTCTAGACAAATATGCATGCATCATTTTTAGAACTGAAATGATATTTCACTTAAAACCTCTATTCTAGTCCAAGACAGCTGCCTTTAGTCCTGGAATCAGGGAGACCAGCCTCAGACACTGACTAGGTGTATGATCCTGGCTAAGTCATTAAGCCTCTATTTGCTTGAGTTTCCTTAACTGTAAAATAAGAATTATGATAAACTACCTCATAGGGTTGTTGTGAGAACAAAAAAGGAGATAATATTTTATAGCTTTTAGTACAGTGCATTGTATATATGGTGTTTTATAAATGCTTGTATCTTTTTCTTCCTTCTCTCTAAGAGAGCTACCCAAATGTAGTCTGTGAGCTGGAATATGGTGATACTCTCCATAACTATATTGGACTCTAGTTAAATGTCATGGCTTTCACCCTAAATTGAAAAGGGACAATTTCCTGAAAATAATTCAGTAAGCCAAAATTTTCGGAAACAACATAATTCATTAACATTACTAAATTGTGTGTATAAAGTATATATAAAGGATCTTTTTATTCCTCTATCCCCACTGCTTATCTAGTTAGTAATTGAATCTTACCACAGGCAATGAGTAGTCTTTTTAATACTTATAATTAGGTAATACAGTGGCATCATTATATTTTTTAAAAGGAACATAACTAGAGGCCAAGTTTCTAAGTTATAGGAGAATACTACAACCATTCTTTTTTCCTCATTACTACTGGACCAAAATTACATAAAAATCCTCTTTCTACCCACAATGTTGAATTCAGATAGCCCTCTCCCTTGACCTGACCATACTAATATTAAATTGGCCTTTCTAGAAGACTGAGCTCTGACTGTAGTTTGGAGATCTCATGAATATATGAAAATGATTTTTTAGAGTTTACAAAGTTCCTCATCCCAATCCACAGAGAAAAAAAAGTTTAAAAAGTAAAAAAAAAAAACAAAGTAGGAAAGTGGTTATTAAAAGTACTATTTTTTAATCCTGCCCAGAACCAATGAAATGAGGATTTGGTAGTTGGGGTGATGAGGTGGGTGGGTGGGTACATGGAGATTTCAAATACTGAAAGTTTCCTTTCAGTCTCTCCATACACTGGAGTATAATGTCTTTGAAGGCATTCTCTGATTTTTCTTTTGCTTTTTTGTACTCTGCACCTAGTGCAACACATTACATAAGGAAAATTATTCAATATATATTGAACTGTGGGCTGGAGCCAAGATGGCGGAGTAGAAACAGCATGTCCAAGGCACTCTCCCCCCAGACCACCTCCAAACTATGTAAAAGGGGACTCTGAACATCTTCTGGTGCCCCAGCACCCATAGAACAACACAAAGAAGCTAAACTCCTGCTGATGACAGCCCAGCAGCCCTGCACGAAGGACCAGCACAGTGGTCTGGGAGCCAGCAGTGCAGCACACAGCACGTAGATAGAGGAGCCCAGGTCCTCCTAAGCCTCAGTTTTAGCCCCAGGGCGTCAGGACCCCAGAACACCTGCTGTTGTGGCAATTCCAGAATTATCAACACAGACATGCCTAGGAAAAAGTGAGAGGTTAGTGTCCTATGGACTTTGGGACTAGTATTTGGGGAACACGTTGGCTTCCTCACCTGGGAGCTAGAAGCCGCGGAGGAGACACACCATTTAGTAGTTTTCAGTGGCAGCTCCAGCTCCTGGCCTGCGAACTGTAGGGAGATCCAGCAGTCAGTCTTGGGGTTAATCACTCTTGCTTTATCCTCCCTGGATCTGGATTGTGGTCTGGGGTGGAGGTTGTGGGGTGGGTATCCAGCTTGCCAGAAACGGAAGTTGTCCACCCAAACATTCAGGATGGAAGCTCCCCTGTCTGGTGGTAGAGTCCTGCTGTGGCAGCAAGCCCAAAAGTCAAGTAATTAAGTGGCAACAAGCCAAGGCAAAGGAAACAAAATAAACAGAAAAATGCAACATTAGACTCCTATTTTGGGGGAAAGAGGATCGAAGCATAGAACAGGAGGAGGACTGTGAGGACAGAAATCCTGCTCCAAAAGCCCCACAGGAAAATATGAGCGGGCTACAGGCCATAGAGGACCTTAAGGAGGATTTTAAAAATCAAATAAGAGAAGTGGAAGAAAAATTGGGAAGAGAAATGATAAGGATGCAGGAAAAGTATGAAATGAGGGTCAACAGCCTGACTGAGGAAAACAACTCCTTAAAAATAGACTAACTCAAATGGCAAAGGAGGCCCAAAAGGGCAATGAGGAGAAGAATGCCTTCAAAAGCCAAATTTGCCAAATGGAAAAAGAATCTCAAAAGCTCACTGAGGAGATTCATTCCTTCAGAGTTAGACTGGAGCAAATGGAAGCTAGTGACTTTATGAGAAATCAAGATGCTGTTAAGCAGATCCAAACAAATGAAAGATTAGAAGGCAATGTGAAATATCTCATGGGAAAAACCACTGACCTGGAAAATAGATCCAGGAGAGACAAATTAAAAATTATTGGACTACCTGAAAGCCATGATCAAAGAAAGAACCTAGAAATCACCCTTCAAGAAATTCTCAAGGAAAATTGCCCTGGTGTTTTAGACCTATAGGGCAAAATAGAGGTTGAAAGGATCCACTGATCACTTCCTGAAAAAGATCCGAAAAAGACTACCAGGAATATTATAGCCAAGTTCCAGAATCCCCAGATCAAGGAGAAAATACTACAAGCAGCCAGGAAGAAACAATTTCAATATTGTGGAAACACAATCAGAATAGCACAAGACCTGGCAGCTTCTACACTGAGGGAGCCAAGGGCATGGAATACGATACTCCAGAGGGCTAAAGAGCTGGGAATGAACCCAAGGGTCACCTACCCAGCAAAAGTGAGTATTTTGTTTCAGGGGAAAATATGGTCATTCAGTGGAATAGAGAACTTTCAAGCATTCTTGAGGAAAAAAAACAGATTTGAATAGAAAAGTTGACATCCAGACACAAGAAGGAAGAGATGCCTGAGAAGGTCATCGGGGAAAAGAAATCAAAAGGAACTTATCAAAGTTGAACTATTTACATTCCTATATGGAAAAGCAATAACTGTGACTGATGATATCTTTCTCACTATGAAAATAATGGAAGAAGGGTGTGTGGTCATTTGAATACATATGTGAATGTGTGTGTATATGTTTACAGTTATATATGGATAGAGGTCATATGTTGAATTTGTTGGGAAGGGATGACACTCAAGGGGTGAAATTATGCGGTGAGAGAGGAAAGTGGCAAGAGGAGATGGGGAGAGACAGGGCAGGGTAAACTATCTCATGTAGAAGAAGCAAGGGGAAGTGGCTTCAGGGGAGGGGAAGAATAAGAAGGCAAAAAGGCAAAACCACATTCTCATTGAATTTGGTTCAGGGAGAGAATGACATACATACTAAATGGGATGTCTCAACCTGAAATAGAATAGGGGGAAGGGGAATGAGAGGAGGGATGATGGATGGGAGAGCATTCTTCAGGGGAGGGGAGGTTGGAAGTACTCAGTATAGAAGAGGGACAGGATCATGTAGGGACTGGACCAGGTGGTTGGTGGGATGGGTGGGAGGGAATTATAAGCAGCCTTGTACAATATATCTACTATGGTAATGTTTTATATAGCTAGACATGTACAACATGTATTGAATTACTTATCTTCCCAGAGGGCATGGGTGACAAGGGAGGAAGAAAATGTATCTGAATCCGAGGGCCTTAAAATTAAATGTTTCATATATACATATATATACTATTATAAATACTCTTTTGCATGTAATATGGAGATAAGATGTGCAGATATTGAGGCACAGAGATTCACCTTGCTCTAATGGAAAAATCGAAGGGGTTATGGGAGAGGATATCAGAGCGAGCAGATTGGAGGAGGAGATATCTTGTGGGACTGGTATTCTGGGATTGTGGATAGGGGAAAAATGGGGGAAAATTGTAACTCAAAATCTGGTGGAAATGAATGATGTAAAACAGAAGTTAAAAAAGCATTCATTATGTATATATTGAACTGTGAATGCACAAAGTGATCAGCTGTTGTTATTTAAAAGCACCTCCTATTTATTGATAGATTGCTGTTGTTGTTGTTGTAGCTCTTGCCTGTGTTTGTGTGTTTTCTTTTTTTTTTTTTTAAGCAATTGACGTTAAGTAACTTGCTCAAGGTTACAAGGCTAGTCATTTGATTTATGCGTGGGTGCTCATTTTCTGAGGCCGGATCTGATCTCGGGTCATCCAAACTCCGAGGCCGGCGCTCTTACTCACTGCACCACCTAGCCTCCCCTTTAGGGCAATTGGGGTTAAGTAACTTGCCCAAGGTTACACGGCTAGGTTTTTGTTTGTGCGGATTAAGTGTCAGAGGCCGGCTCCAAACTCAGGTCCTTCTGATTCCAGGGCCAGCGCTCTATTCACTGCGCCACCTAGCCGCCCCTGTGTGTTTTCTTTAATTTTCCTCTTGTTAAGTGCAGAAAAAGAACCAAAAGTACCAGAAAAATAGGTCCTTTTTCTTAAGGAAATTTGTTCTGTGAAGTTTGGATTCAGTTAAAAGGCCATACTTGAGAACTTAGAGGGCCACATGTGTCCTTGAGGCTGCAGTTTCCCCACCTTGCATCCTGGGCTAAAAACAAGTACACAAACAAGCTCTGGTTCTAGGAATCATAGATATGGGCCATATGTCTGCTTCTCTGTCTAACACAGAAATCTGTTTAGAGATGGCATAGTTACTTAGGAATCTTTAAAGTTGTCAGAGCAACATTCCTCTTGTTTCTATTTTCAAATGCTGATGAGTCAACGACACACCAAGACTTGGCAGTTTAAAATTGTTTTGCTTGATATTTCTCTATGCATTGTTTTAAATAAATGTCCTTGATTTTGGAATTTATTTTTTAAAATTTCCTTGTTTAAGTACTAAATCGATTATTGAACGTCAGGTTTAGATGGAAACAGATGGCCATGAGAATTCCATTCCTCTGAGGGCCTTTACACAGTTATAGCTGTCCAGCATCATTTATATTGCACAGATCCTCATCTGAATCTGACTATTTTAATGTTGAATATATGTTTTGATAACTCTTATTCCCCCCAAAAACCTGGCCCTATTTTAATGAGCACTGTTTGTAATCTGCTGAGTTCTGTATAAAAAATGGTTTTAATTATATTATGATATCTTGAAAGATTTTAGCATAACCCCATATTTGGTTGGTTAGATTGGTTGATAAACCACTGGTCTTTAATAAATCCAAAAGATTTGAGCGGCAGCTAGATTGAAAAGTGGATATAGTACTATGCCTTGAGTCAAGAAAGCTCATCTCTGCAAGTTCAAATCTTGCTTCAGACACTTACTAGCTATGTGACCCTAAGTCACATAACCCTGTTTGCCTCAGTTTCCTCATCTGTAAAATGAGCTGGAGAAGAAAATGGAAAACCACCTTAGTATCTTTGCCAAGGAAACATTAAATGGGGTTAGGGAGAGTCAGATATAAGTATAATGACTAAACAAGCATAAGAAAAATGGAACTAATGAAAAAAAAAACAACAAAAATTACCTCACAGGGTTGTCTGAGGATCAGATGAAATAATATTTAATTTACCACATTGTATGACACATAGTAGACTCTTAATCAAATATTTTCCCCTTCCCCTTCCTCCAATCCTTATACTGACTTTATGGAAATAGAATATTGCTAATATTTTTACAGAAGAATAAAAGGAGGTCAAGGAGGAAAATATTTTAAAAGGTTATTTAAATTTTTCAGACAAAACACACAGCTTTACTGGTTGATTTCACATTTGTAACAATGGCCAATTATGGAAATGTATTTTTCATAGGTATTATAAATGTTTAATTTTAGGTAAAATAATCATGGCATGAAATTATACACTTTGGTTTTTTTTTTTTGGTTTTTTTTTTAAGCAATTGGGGTTAAGTAACTTGCTCAAGGTTACACGGCTAGTCATTATTTATGCGTGGGTGCTCATTTTCTGAGGCCGGATCTGATCTCGGGTCATCCCAACTCCGAGGCCGGCGCTCTTACTCACTGCGCCACCTAGCCGCCCCTTTAGGGCAATTGGGGTTAAGTAACTTGCCCAAGGTTACACGGCTAGGTTTTTTGTTTGTGTGGATTAAGTGTCGGAGGCCGGCTCCGAACTCAGGTCCTTCTGACTCCAGGGCTGGTGCTCTATTCACTGCGCCACCTAGCCGCCCCGAAATTATACACTTTGAAATTAAGATTTTGAAGTCTACAATTCTTCCAACATTTTTCGCATTTTAATATTATGTCAGCATCTAGATTTACATAAAATGCAATTATTTCGATAGAGTATTCCATGAAATTCAATAATTGAATCCACAAAATGTAAAGTAATGCAAAGTAATGGAAAGAGAAGTGCATTTTGAGGTGAGAAAAAAAAGATCCCAATCCTAATGCTGCCATTAAATACATAAATGGAATAAATTAAATATGTAAATGATTTAAGGCTTACTTACCAATTTAAAGAGGTGGACCTTTATTTAGTAGTTAATCAGGAACCACTTAAGAATATATTTTTTTAACAAGATGGTATGGGGAAAAGTATAGAAATTGATCTAAAAGCTATTATTTGTTAGAGATAATAACATATATCCAAATGAAATCATTATCAATAAATATTGTGTGTTGATATTGGGTATCTCTGATGTAATATAAATGGCATTGTTCTTTGTCGTACAACCTGGCCTCCAATACTTATTCTGTTATTGCTAGGCATATGGCATATGGCATTGGAGAAATTATTTAAAACTTATTAACATCAATTAGCTCATTTATGAATGAAGATAATAATAATTCTCCTGATTACATCACATGAAATTTATAAGGAACACCAAAGAAAATGTATGAGAAGAGATATAAAAATTTTAAAGCGTATTCACCATAAATGTCAGATATCATTACTACTACTTTGATGATAATAGTTATAAAATTCAAATACTGTTGAGTAGTCTTATGGGTCCAACTCAAAAAGTTTTATTTCAGTTACTAGTATTATTGGCTAACATATTTACCCCATATAGTTTTATATATGTTTTTGTATTATTTTATTTATACCTCTGTATGTCTCATTTGATCTAAACCTATTGTTTAATCTATATAGGAAACCGCCAGGGTCAAAACTTCTTTCAAAATTTCAGATAAAAATTTAGCCTATAATTTATAATTTTAGGTAACTGGCTATGGCACTCTAAGATGAGGTGACTTGTTCAGAATCACACAACTAAGGCAGGACTAGTGAGTCCACAAGGAAACAAGGGATGCAGAAGCACAGTGGAGTCCAATGTTGACCTGGCAGACTGTTGAATCAAGACACATTAGGCTGGGTAGTGATTCCAAAAGAAAATTAATGAATTGTAAAAAAAAAAAAGAAGAAGAAGATATGATCTCAGGAAAACCTGAGTTCAAATATAATCTCAGATACTAGTCACATGACTCTGGGTAAGTCTGTATGTCTTAGTTGCTCCTATATCACAGGGTTGATCAGATGAGTTAATATCAGTGAATTGCTTAGCACAGTGCCTAGCAAACAATAGGCACTATAAAATGTTAGCTAACTAACTCCTATCCCTACTCCTTTTCTTAATAGTGCTGGTAGTTGGAGTAGTTTAGCAAAATAAAGTATAGAGGAGATAGAGGTTGGGGTGTCTAGGTGGTTCAGTGAATAGCACTGGCCCTATTACAGTCAGGATAACCTGAGTCCAAATTCTGCCTCAGACACTTAACACTTAACTAGCTGTGTGACTTTGGGCAAGCCACTTAACCCCAGTTGCCCTTCCAAACAGCAAAACAAACAAACAAAACAAAAAACAAAAATGTAGAGGAGATAGAGGTCATGAAAATTGAGATAATCATGAAATTACCTGCTTGGTGCTAGGATGGTAATAAATCTAATATTTAACATTGCTAATGGAAGGATTCTGGACAAAAGTAAGAAAACCATAAAACAAATGCTTCAATCTTTCCGGAAAGTTGAAGAAATTCCTTGTGCTTACTGAATGATTGTGACAAGAATTCAGACAATGCTGGCATTTTGAGCTTTTTGCCAAAAGGACAGCTGACCTATGATGACAATAAACAGTAGCTAAGGGAATCAGCCATGGTTACTGCATCAGTGTGTCTAACTGAAGTAAAGTAGCCTTCAGGTGATAGACAAAAATAGGCAGAAATGTGCCTTCTAGATCTGTATTTTTAAGATGATTTTGTCTACACAGCTGATTGTTTTGGAAGGACTTCCAGAGCAAGCTTCTTAACAGTCAAGTGATATAGCTCTAGGAGTCTTATTCCTAAATGCCTTATTCTATAGGTATCTATTTTTTCTCTGTATTATGGATGCTCCTGGGCATGTCTTATGTACTGGACCATACCCCGAATACTATCTTAAGCCAATCAATCAATCAATCAGTCTGTATTGGTTGGGTGCCCTATTATATCGTAGGCAATGTGCTAGAGGCTGAAGACACAAATGTAAAAAATGAAACATTCAGTACTTAAAAAAAATATATTCTGGGGCAGCTAGGTGGCACAGTGAGTAGAGCGCTGGCCCTGGAGTCAGAATGACCTGATGACCTGAGTTCAGATCCGGCCTCAGACACTTAACGCACACACAAATAAAAACCTAGTCGTGTGACCTTGGGCAAGTTACTTAATCCCAATTGCCCTCCAAAAAGCAAAACATATATATATATATATATATATATATATATATATATATATATATATATATATATTCTAATGGGAGACAGTCCATATTTAAATAGAAAATGCATATATAGAGAATAAATACAAAATAGTTAATTTTTAAAATAGTCTTGGGAAGAAGTTCAGAGGAAACCTCTTCTAGGGTACTAGCAGTTGGGGGATCAGGGAGGCTTCATGTAGAACATAATAAAATAATACTATGAGGTAGAATTGCAGAAGGAATAAATTATAGGCATGGAGGACAGCTTGTAATACAAGTTGGGCACAGAGCACAGAATCCTTTAGGCAGTAATGGGAAAACAAAACAAAACAATTATTTTGGTGATTTAAGTCAAAAGGTTGGTGATTATTACACCCTTGCCATCATTTCTTGAACTCTTGCTTATTTTCTTTTTCCTGTATCAAAAGACTTTTAAAGTCAGAATGGGTGAGATCTTTACAGTTAGAGCAAGCATGGTTTTTAAAAGGTGACAGGTCACTGATTGATGGAGTGCTAGAGTACAGTAACAACTGGATAAAGGATTAAACTGATTACTCCCCTAGGCTCTCTGAGATGGGAGGATGGGGGAATGAATGGTCAGGATATGAGTTTACTACAACTTCTGAGTCTTCAGAGGGAAGGTAGGCTCTCTTAATGATTATAGAAAGGAAATGATTATATAGAAGGAAAATAAGAAGAGACAAGAGTTTATAATCAGTGGGATGATAGAATGAGAATTTCAAAGGATATAGCAGAAAGGATTGACAAAAGACAAAAAAGTTGTTGTAGTATATGGATGAAGTGATGTGGAAATAGAATATGGAAGGAGTTGATGCTAAACTCAACCTACTTGGAAACTTTACCAGTTCTATGGAAAATCATTTCTTCCCTTGATCTCCAAACTTCTAATTCCTCTAATATCAGTCAACCAGATGACATGCTGTAAATACAAATTCCCTCAAAACAATTTTGTTTTCTTGATTTTTGAATGATCTCTGTAGTGTTGCAGTAAAGGGAAGGGCTGTTCGGGTTGAGTTCTTTAGATAACAGTGTTAACAAAAACATTTTGGTTTCATCAAAGATATTATAATTGGCAAAGTTCGGACAATCTTGATTTTTTCTGTATTTTAATCGGTCTTCTCTACTGCTGCAGGTTTATGATACAACATACACACATATCACTGGTCAAATTTTAAATAAGTAGAAAAAAGCTAGAAAAATTCTTTATCAATTTTTACGTATGCAATCCCTGATTAAACTTTAATCCATCATCTTATTTTCATGTATGTAAAATATTTGACTAGTTTGTCAACATAGTAAGTCTAACAATAGCTCAGATTTTCATTGTCCCTTACATTTAGAGACCATATTACTCCTATTATTTCCTTTAATCTTCACAATGAAGCCTTGTGACAGGTATTAATTAGAAGCTATGTTAATCCTGTTTTTATAAATAAAAAAAAACAACCTGAGAATAAAAGAAGTTTGAACCTGAAGGTCTTAAACTAATAATTGACATTCATTTGCAGTGTTAGAACCTTAAATCCAGTGATCTTTCCAATGGCCAAATTAAGTAAAATCTAGCAAAGACTATGACATTTCCAAAGTATCTTGGATTAGGGGGAAATATCAATGGAAGAAAATTCCCATATTAAATTGTCACAAAAATGAATCTGCCAGTTTATGTTAGAATGACTTGTGTTTAAAACAATATAATCTTTATCAACCTGATACTCTTTTTGAAGCTGCAATTTGCATAAGTAGCCTCACACAAGCAAGGCTTTCAGGCTTTCAACCCCATAAAGAAAAAGTTGGTCTGTCTGTGTATTTTTCCCTTTCATAATTGCTGCTGCTGTTAGATACTTTTGAAATGAAAGCAGGGTGCCATTACTATCTACTCAGTTCTTGACAGTCACTCCGTTTCAACTATTAGATTGATTATTGGTTCAATTTCCTATGCCTAGCATCTATTTTTTTTTTCTTTACAAATAAGCTTAGACTTGCTTCTCTCTTTCAGATTTGTGATTGATGCTTCTTGCTTGATCACACTGGAAGCAACAGCTCTTGGGAAATTGGAATATTTATTTGCAATCTGACAAAATACTTAAATTTTGCTCTTTGTGAAGTAGGTGTATAATGGTGTCACATACAGAAAATTTCAAACACATCACCTGTGGGTTTCCCTAGGAAATTCTTTGAGTGGAATAGATCTATAGGCAATCATAATATTCCATTATTTGTGCCACTTAGCTAGAAATATACCACAGAGAGCTGAATATTTTCAAGTTGCCAATTTCTTTCAGCACTTAAAAAAAAGCATCAGGATAGCTGGAGTCTAGGTAAACGGGTGAGGGGATAACATTAAGAAATCATAAGTTGCTTTCTGTGCCACCAACTAAAAGAGAGAAGCTTGTTAGCTGACCTTAAATGACATGAATATTCAGAAGCTGAAGAAGTAAGCAACGAATAATTAAGCTGCAAAAATTCATTGATCAAAAGAGGGGTGGCCAATGGGCACAGGCATTAATAATTATACAATTCCAATTCTAGTTGATTGAGAATGCCCCTGTATTCTTGCTTTGAAAGTGAGCATTTAGCACTTTCTGTTGATGGGGAAATTATTCAATACACCTCAGTATGAGCTTGATTTTTTGATATTAGGAAGAACTAAAATCCAAATATTTCATTTTACATATAACACTAAGGCTGAGACAGGACCTGTCATATTAGGCATTGAGTCTTTTTGATGCCATGAAATCATGCCACTTTCCAGGCTTAGCAATGGTAATAGATCACATTCTATAGCACTTTAAGGTTTACAAAGTGCTGCACTCACAAAAATAAATAAATAAAAATACAGGAGGTAGATTACATAAATGTTATTATTCTTATTTTACATGTGGAGAAAGTGAGGATCTAAGAGGTTAAGTGACTTAACTAGGAAATGCAGGTAATAAAGTGCCTGAGGCATGGATGAAATCCATCTTTCCTTGTTCTGAAGAAAGTACTTTTTGTACTATATCATGCTTCCTGGCTACTGAATCATCACATTGCTTCACTTGGGTAAATCAGGAATCTCTCCAAAGAGCCAGACAAATGGAAAATATGTGGAGAGCTGGAAGGGACCCTGAGAAATTTAGTTTAATCCCCTCATTTAACAATGAAGAGACTAAGACCTAGAAAGATCCAATGGAGCAGTATCATGAAGTAGAAAGTAGAAAAGCTAAAAGCAGAGTCTATATACTCTAACTTCAAATTCGAGTTCTTTATACTGTATACTGGCCCGTGACGCCCTTCCTTTCTTTTTGTTGTTTTTGTTTTGTTTTGTTTTGTGTTTTTGTTTTGTTTTTTGGTTTGGTTATTGTGTGTGTGTGTGTGTGTGTGTGTGTGTGCGTGTGTGCGCGAGCGCTTGGGTTTTGTTTAGTTTTTTAAAATTTATGTTATAGGGAAAGGGATTAGGTATCAAAGTAAAGCTGCATTCCTTAGGAGGCCCCTGTATCAGATCATAACATCAAGGTACAAGGGTACTGGGATTACTGAACCAGGATCTAATGCCAGGATTTTGTACTAATAATGCTTTCAAAACTGATAGCTCATATATAAATAACTAAAAAGAGGATAAAATAAACACTTGTTCTTTCACTAATACCAATTTTATTGGCTAATGGAGCTAGCAATCAACAGTAGAGCTAACAAAAAATAAATTTGTATTGTCATCATACCATTACTAAATTGTACTGATGTTGATTGACAGCCTCACTGCCCAGTGATAAAAGGATATAGGAACAATGTCCACATGTTTCTCCTTCCTTCCTAGAAATGTAGTACAAGAAGACAGACCCAGGCAAAAATATGTGAATGATAAGTGTCTATGATTCTGAAAATGATGGGACAATAACAACACACACTACCAAATGCTCAGACTTCTGCTTTTTGACTCCACATATATTTTTATTAAGTGTTGGGTGAAGAAAATGGAGCATTTAACTGGGGTCTTATATTCTAAAATAAGATAATTATTTCATTATGATCAGCTAGTTTACTTCTCTCAATCCATACCAACTGCCTAGGAGTCCTCTACAATGAAAGGTGGTTTGTCACTTTGACTGGATTCTCATTTTGAAATCAAACATAACACCAGCTCAAATACTGCTGGCATTCCTAGAGTTTGGAATGACACAGGGATCTGACAAAGCTATCCAAACTGAAATGCTTCATTTTGTATCAACAGAAGACCAGGTCAAAATCTCACCTCAGATAATTACTATTTCTTTGATTGTAGGCAAGTCACTTGATTTCTTTGAGGCTCACTTTTCTCATTTTCAAAATGGAGGCGATAATAGTACAAAAATTACAAGGATATTGTGGTCTTCAAGTGAGATAACATAAGGCATTTTTTCAGAAAGTTGTATTAGATAAATGCCACTCATTATTAATATAATTATTGTTATCCACACTTCTGTTTTCTCCTTTTTAGAGAACTTTCAGGATTGGATATTTTTCCTGATGCTAATCAACAACACATTTTAATTTACTGTCTTACTTGTGTGGGACACTGACAGATTAAATCATTTGCCAAGATTAAAGAGCAAGTATGCATTTGAATCAGGATTTTAGCCCATGCTTTTCTGATTCCTATAATTGCTTCTTTATCATCATTGTCATCTTCATATGTTATCATTTCTTCCTACTACACCCATGTTAATTTCATGTGACAATTACTAGAGCAAAACAAAACAACAAACAAATCCTAGAATGAGAATGTGCTGCCTACCTATCACATGTTGAAGGAAGATTGACTATTCAATTGTAAAATGATTTTCATTTTAAATTTTGTTTGTGTTCATGGATAGTACCCAACATCCCAAACTTAATTCTTAAAAAAAAAAGGATGTGAAATTTGGCTGATCTCCAGAACTCTGTTGTTTATGAGTTGTACATTTTGAAATCATTCTTTGTGTATGGTTATCTTTCAGATACTTTTTGAAGTAAAAGGTCCTATTATAAACTAACATTTGGAGAGTGTTATGTGAATTTCTAACTCTCCCAAGAGGGATTCATGTTCCTAAAGAACTGAATAGAATGAAAATAAGAGAAAATTCATGCTATTTTCATTTGTGTCATTAATTCTCATGTTTCATTTAAGAGGTTTTTATTGTAGGAAAAAAATCTTTGTATCAAAATTTTTAAATAAGTGTTGGGCATCCAAGAAGCATAGAAAAATAACAAATAGGTAAGACCAAAAACTTTTTTGACAATAAGTAAGTAGTCAAATTATGTGATTAAATGATTCTTAAAACAAAAAATGCAAACAATTAACAATACAATAAATTGTTTCAAATCCCTAAAATAGGAGAAATACAAATCATAACAATCCTTAGGTTTTATCTCAGAAAATTGACAAGGCTGATTAAAGACTAGAATAATTAATGTTGGGGGGCAAGTGGAAAATAGGTATACTAATATGTTGGTGGAGCTGTGAACTGGCACAATCATTTTGAAAAGTGATTTGGAATTACAGTCAATCCTCAATATTTGCCTGTTTAACATTCACAACTTCAAGAATTCTTGTGACTGTTATTAATCTCATTTTCAATTTTTTGTTGGCAACCACTCACATTCCTGGGTATGCTGAGTAGAAAAAAAAAGAGAGGTGTGTTGCCTGCAGTATTGTGCAGTGGCTGGTATTCTATTGGGTGCTTCAGTGGTCTTGTCCACCCTCCCATTGTAGAGTTTCTTGTGCATTTGTTTGCCTTTAGATCTCAACTTTTATGGTGTACTTATGTCCTTAAATAGTAGTGCAAGTCCTCTGGGCTCTAAAACCAAGCCTGTAAATTTAGTTATGTAGCTTAGTGAGAAAATAAAGGTGTTATATAAACTTTGTTCCTCAATGTCTGCAGCCGCTATTGGCTGGGAAACCTTTAAGGATTTCAAACAGCTCATGAAGCAAATATGGCTGATGAATTATTTCAAGCTAGTGAGGATCTCCAGTACAATCCATCAAGCATGAAGGACATAGTATTTGAGGTGAGGTCAAGACCTCACCTGTCTCGGCATCTTCTGACAGCAGGGAATAAAGTTCCAGCCACCTCTTCCTCTTCAGACACAGTAGAAATTAAGATTCAGGTTAAAATGTTTTAGATTTAAAAATTTTATTTATTGTACATAATTTTTGGTACTATTGACTTCATGTTTTATGAAAAGTGAATATTACGGAAAATTAAGGTGTTCTCTTTTATTATTGAGATGTTAGCACAAAAGATCTCAGAATTCAAGGGAAAAAGTGAAAAGTCTCTAGTGAAAAGTCTGTCACACCTGGGTGAGAGGGAAGTATAATTCAGGGGAGGATGCAACAGCACAACCCCAGCACTAGTAGAACAGCGACATTATCAATTGTTTCTATGATTTGTTATTTGATTCACTAAATCTTTAGGATTAGATTACTTATTTTCCAATTAGTTTTTAGTCTATCTTTTATTATTGAGATGTTTTTTTTGTTCTGCTCTGGTCTCTTCATCAATAATGCTTGAAAGTCTTCTATTTCATTGAGTAACCATATTTTCCTGTGAAGCATTATACTCAGTTTTGCTGGCTAGGTGGTTCGTGGTTTTAATCCTAGTTTCTTTGACATCTGGAATATCATATTCCAACCCCATTTATTCCTTTATGTAGAAGCTATTAGATCTTGGGTTATCCTGACTGTGTGTCCACAATACTCAAAGTGTTCCTTCCTGACAGCATGTAATATTTTTCTCCTTGAACTGGGAACTCTGGAATTTGGATACAATATTCTTAGGAGTTTTGCTTTTGGGATCTCTTTCAAGTGATGATTAGTGGATTATTACAATTTCTATTTTGTCCTCTGGTTCTAGACTATCAGGGCAGTTTTCCTTAATAATTTCTTGAAAGATGATATCTATGCTTTTTTTATCACAAATTTCAGGACGTACAATAATTTTTAAATGATGTCACCTGGATCAATTTTCTAGGTCAGTGATATTTCCAATGAGATATTTCATGCTGCCTTCTTTTTTCAAACTTTTGGTTCTGTTTTATAATTTCTTAATTTCTTATAATGTCATTAGCTTCCATTTACTCCATTCTAATTCTAAAGGAATTATTTTCTTCAATCAGCTTTTGGATGTCTTTTTTCATTTAGCCCATACTTCTGTTTAAGGCATTCTTTTCCACATTGGCTTTTGGGACCTCTTTTGCGATTTGGGTTAGGATATTTTTGAGGTGCTATTTAATTCAGTATTTTCTTGGGTTTCCTTTAGCAGGCTGTCAATTCACTTTTCATGATTTTCTTACATCACTCACATTTCTCTTCCCAATTTTTCATCTACTTCTCTTACTTGATTTTCAAAATCCCTTTTGAGCTCTTTCATGTCCAATTCACATTTTTCCTTTCTTTTTTTTAAATGCTTTATTAACTTCTGGTTTACATCATTCATTTCCACCAGACTTTGAGTTACAATTCCCCCCCATTTCCTCCCTACCCACCACCCCAGAATAGCAGTCCCATAGGATAAGCCATCATCCAATCTGTTCTCTACCATATCTTCTCCCATACTCCCATGGACTTTTCCAGGAGGGCAAGGTCAATCTCTGTGCCCCAATACCTGCACATCTTATCTCCCAATTATATGCAAAAGAGTATTGATAATAGTATTTATATATCTATGAATATTTAATTTTAAAACTTTGAATTCCAGATTCATTCCCTTCCTCCCTTGTCAACCACCCTTACTGGGAAGATAAGCAATTCAGTATATGTTGTACATGTGTAGTTATGCAAAACATTACCACAGTAGATATATTGTAAAAGACTGACTGTATTTCCCTCCCTCCTATCCCACCTCCCACTTAGTCTATTCCCTACTTTGATCCTGTCCCTTTTAAAAAGTGGGCACTTCCAATTTCCCTCCCCCCAGCCTTCCCTCTCATACGCTTCCCCCCTACTCTCCTGTAGGGTGAGATATCCTATTTAGTATGTATGTCATTCTCTCCCTGAGCCAAACTCAATGAGAATAATGTTTTGCCTTTTTGCCTTTCTGTTCTTCTCCTCCCTTGTAACCATTTTCCCTTGCCTCTTCTATATGAGATTGTTTACCCCATTCTGTCTCTCTCCATCTACTCCCCTTATATTCCTCTCTAACCTCTTAATTGCAACTTTTAAATATCATCCCTTCCTATTAAATTCGACCTGTGCCATCTATGTATACCTGTAAACATATATACACACATTCACAGATGTATTCATATGTCCATGTACTTCCTCACCTGTTTGCATGCTGAGAAATGTTTTCATGCTGAGAAAAGTCTCGTCAGTTATAAATATCATTTTTCCACGGAGAATTGTAAATAGCTCAGTTTTGATAAGTTCCTTATGATTTCTTTTCCCTCTTTACCTTCTCAGGCATCTCTTGTTTCTTGTATCTGAATGTCAGATTTTCTGTTCAACTCTGTTTTTTTCATCAAGAATCCTTGAAATTCCTCTATTCCACTGAATGACCATATTTTCCCCTGAAACAAAATACTCAGTTTTGCTGGGTAGTTGATTTTTGGTTTTAATCCCAGCACCTTTGGCCTCTGTAATATCACATTACAAGCTCTACAGTCCCTCATTGTAGAAGCTCCATATTCCTTCACTATCCTAATTGCATTACCACCATATTAAAATTGTTTATTCATGGCTGCTTGTAATATTTTCTCCTTGATCTGGGGATTCTGCAAACTGGTTATAATATTCTTAGGAGTTTTCTTTTTCAGGAGGTGATAAGTGGATTCTATCAACCTCTATTTCCCCCTCTGGGTCTAAAACATCAGGTCAGAAAATTGCAATATTCAGTTTACAATTTTTTTCCTAATAACTCTCTAAGGTACATTATTTCAGGTATTATTATCCTCATTTTACAAATAAGGGATAGAGAAGCTAAAGCTAAGATGTTACATGATCTGTACATTGTCACAAAATGTAAGAAAAAGATGGGGGCTATAAGTCAGTATTCTAATTTTGTGTTCTTTACTATACTATGATGGTTCTTCATATATGGAAGCTTTTAGATCTAGAAGTTATATTAAAAGCATCAATACCCTCATTCAAAAGATGAAATTGACACACAGAAAGTTTAATGATTCATCCAAGCTCACACAGCTAGTAAGTATATGAGGCCAGGTCCAATACCATATCTTTTATATCATAATTCCTACAGGAAGTTCTTCTTGAGGTCCATTCTGTGACACCACATATCTTTGGTTCTCTGTCTTTGTAACAATGCTCTCATCTTTCAGTGATGAAGAGTTTCAAAGCATACCCTATTTATGGTAAATTCTACTTGATAAACGTTAAAGAAGTATCAATATAGCCCTGTTTCAACTTCAATTTTTATGGCAGCAGATTTAAAAATATCAATAAGATAATGTCCTCCTTCAGCTACCCTTGAATCACTTATTCTAGTGCTGTATATTACTTTCATCTATTCCCTGCATCCATAAGATGTCTCATTTATATGTACGGAGTATGGTTCCTTTATATGGCATGACCACCTCCAGTGATGTGTCCTAATTTAAATAGTGATACCAAAATAAAAACAACTTTCCAAGCAGCTGAAATGTTGGCATCTCCTCAGTAAGCATGCCCAGTTAACACATTACTGTGAGGGTCATGAATATTTAGGAAATCCCATCCTGCCAGCATACAACTATAATATACTACTTTGTACACTCGTACTAAGAAGCAAAAATTGCTTATTATGTTTTTGAATTTAAAAATAAAAGTCTGACAGAACAATAAACAAACCTGCAGCCATTTTCAACTTAATGCTTCCCTCCCTCCTCCTAAACCCCATCCTCCCTCTGACAAGGTCTTTTAATGCAAACCTCAGATTCAATCCCCTGTCCTTTGTGGCAACATTCACTGCAAACATCATTAAGGATGTGAGGTCTCTCCCTTAATTAAGAACTAAAAGGCTTCATTTCCTAAAACAAAAGCATGTGGCACGTTTTATTGATCTGGTCTGTGTCGCCAGATGAACACATTAGCAGAGGCTATTGATTACTATAACGGTAATGAGCTTGGTTCCTTGTCAGGTGAGGTCCACATTCCTTGGGCATATTTATTTGAAACTAGCTAATATGTAAGTTCATGTTGGCTAGGATATATAATACAGTGTTTTTTTTAAAGCTTTATTGCCTATGAATCATTCTTTTAAAATGTAATGACAGTCATTAGAAAGGTTATTTTCCAGTCATTATCTTGTTATAATTTCTTCTGAATGCTAATGATGCTCTTAAGAATGGTTGCCAACCCAAGACAAGTATAACATTAAAAAAATGGCTCACACTGTTCTTTTTTTAACAAGTTGCATGATCTTTTACAATTTATTTAGAATTTTAATTTTCCCCAGTTATATATAAAAATAATTTCTAACATTCTTTTTAAAAACTTTTGAGTTCTGGATATTAGAGAGTGTAGGCAAGATGGCAGAAAGAAGCCAGGAAGTTGTCTAAATACTCCCAAATTTTCCTTGGAAACAACATTAAATCAAACCGCAAGGAAGATTCTGGAGTGACAGAACCAACAAAAAGACAGAGTGAAATGATTTTCCAGCTTATGATAACTTGGAAGGACTTCAGGAAAATCCTGTCTCGAGTAAAAAGTAGAGTTAATCCCAGTTCAGGGAGGGTACAGGCAAGCCAGCAGAAGGCTCTTTGCTAGAACAGAGATCAGCAAACAAGCCTCAATCATGGCTCATTAAGCCAGCAGTGAGAACTCCAGCCCCAGGGCAGAAGGCAAATTATAAACCCAAGAAACCCAGAGCAACAGTCAGTACTAGGCCACACCACTACAGCTCAATGGGCAAGCCACAAGCAGCTTAGGACAAAGTGTGGAAAGCTAGTCACCAAGAATCTGGCACCCAGTACAAGAACCTTGAAACAGTAAACCCTGTGCCCAGAAGCAGAGCTCAACTTTTTTTTTATATATTTGAAACATTGAATCTTAAGACCTTGCATTTCAGATCCATTTCCTTCCTCCCTTGTCACCCATTCCCTCTGGGGAGATAAGTAGTCCAGTATATGTTGTACATGTTTACTATGCAAAACATTATCATAGTAGATATATTGTACAAGGCTGCTTATAATTCTCTCCCACTCATCCCACCCCCACCTGGTCCATTCCCTACTTTATCCTGTCCCTCTTCTATAGTGGGTACTTCCAACCTCCCCTCCCCTCCATCATCCATCCATCATCTCCCCGCTCATCCCCCTTCCTCCTATTCTGCAGTAGGTTGAGATATCCCATTTAGTATGAATGTCATTCTCTCCCTGAACCAAATTCAATGAGAATGTGGTTCTGCCTTTTTGTATTCCTATTCTTCCCCTCCCTTGCAACCACTTCCCCTAGCTTCTTCTACATGAGATAGCTTACCCTACCCTGTCACTCCCCATCTCCTCTTGCCACTTCCCTCTCTCATCTCATAATTTCACCCCTTGAGTATCCTCCCTTCCCAAAAAATTCAACCTATGCCCTCTATCCATATATAACTGTAACCATATACACACACATTCACATATGTATTCATATGACCACACACCCTTCTTCCATTATTTTCATAGTGAGAAAGATTTCATCAGTCATTGTTATTGTTTTTCCATATAGGAATGTAAACAGTTCAACTTTGATAAGTTCCTTTTGATTTCTTTTCCCTGATTACCTTCTCAGGCATCTCTTGCTTCTTGCGTCTGGATGGCAAATTTTCTATTCAATTCTGGTTTTTTCCTCAAGAATGCTTGAAAGTCCTCTATTCCACTGAATGACCATATTTTCCCCTGAAACAAAATACTCAGTTTTGCTGGGTAGGTGACCCTTGGGTTCATTCCCAGCTCTTTTGCCCTCTGGAATATCATATTCCATGCCCTTCAATCCCTCAGTGTAGGAGCTGCCAGGTCCTGGGCTATTCTGATTGTGTTTCCACAATATTGAAATTGTTTCTTCCTGGCTGCTTGTAGTATTTTCTCCTTGATCTGGGGATTCTGGAACCTGGCTATAATATTCCTGGGAGTTTTCTTTTTGGGATATTTTTAGGAGGTGATCGGTGGATTCTTTCAAGCTCTATTTACCCTTCTGGGTCTAAAACATGAAGGTAATTTTCCTTGAGAATTTCTAGAAGGGTGATTTCTAGGTTCTTTCTTTCATCATGGCTTTCAGGTAGTCCAATAATTTTTACATTGTCTCTCCTGGATCTATTTTCCAGGTCAGTGGTTTTTTTTTTTTCCCATGAGGTATTTCACATTGCCTTCTAATCTTTCATTTGTTTGGATCTGCTTAACAGCATCTTGATTTCTCATAAAGTCATTAGCTTCCATTTGCTCCAGTCTAACTCTGAAGGAATGAATCTCCTCACTGAGCTTTTGAGCTTCTTTTTCCATCTGGCAAATTCGGCTTTTTAAAGCATTCTTCTCCTCATTGCCCTTTTGGGCCTCCTTTAACATTTCAGTTAGTCTATTTTTTAAGGTGTTGTTTTCCTCAGTCAGGCTGTTGACCCTCATTTCATAATTTTCCTGCATCCTTCTAATTTCTCTTTCCAATTTTTCCTCCACTTCTCTTATTTGATTTTTAAAGTCCTTCTTAAGGTCCTCTATGGCCTGCAACCTGCTCATGTTTTCCCCTGGATCTTTTGGAGCAGGACTTCTGACCTCACAGTTCTCTTCCCCTATGCTTCGACCCTGTTTGCCCCCAAAGTAGGAGTGTAGGGTTGCATTTTTCTGTTTAATTTCTTTCCTTTGTCTTGGCATGTTGCCACTTAATTACTTGACTTTGGGGCTTCTTGCCATAGTAAGACTTTAAGGCCAGATAGAGGAATTTTTCATCCCAAATATGTGGGGGCCAACTTCTGTTTCTGGCAAGCTGGATACCCACCCACAAACTGCAACCCAGATCACAATCCAGATCCAAGGAGGTTAAAGCAAGAGCGATTACCCCCCAAGACTGATCACTGGATCTCCCTACAGTTCTCAGGCCAGGAGCTGGAGCTGCCTCTGAAAAATGACAAAATGGCATGTCTCCTCAGCGGCTTCTAGCCCCCAGGGGAGGAAGCCAACGCGTTCCCCAAATACTGGTCCCAAAGTCCATAGGGTACTAACCTCTCACTTTGTCCTAGGCATGTCTATGTTGACAATTCTGGAATCACCACAGCTGCTGGTGTTCTGGGGTTCCTCTGATGCCCTGTGGCTAAAACTGCAACTCAGGCACTTGGCTGTGCTTGGCTCCCCGCTCAGCTCCCTGCTCTGCTCCCCGAGTTCTGCACACTGCACTGCTGGCTCCCAGACCACTGCGCTGGTCCTTCCTGAAGGGCTGCTGGGCTGTCCTCAGCAGGAGGTCAGCTTCTCTGTATCGTTCTGTGGTTTCTGGGGCTCCAGAAGTTGTTCAGAGTCCCCTTTTACATAGTTTGGAGGTGATCTGAGGGGAGAGTGGCTTGGAAGTGCTGTTTGTACTCCGCCATCTTGGCTCCACCCCCAGAGCTCAACTTTTAAAGTAATGCAATAGACTGGAAAATTAGTAAGAAATAAAGAAAGAGGCTTAACCACAGAAAGCTACTATAGTGATAGGGAAGACTAAAACACAAACTCAGAAGAGGGCAATAATGTTATAAACCTTTACATATGAAGCCTTAAAGGGAGAGGCTAATTAATCTCAAGCCTAAAAGTATTCTTGGAAGATCTTGAAAAGGATTTTACAAATAAAGTTAAAAAGGTAGAAGAAAAATAGGGAAAAAAATGACAGTTATTTAGGAGAACTAAACAGAGTCAATAACTTGGAAAATGAAATACAAAAATTTACTGAAGAAAACAGCTCCTAAAAAAACAGAATTGGTTGAAAGGAAAAAAAAATCCACTGAAGAAAACAATTCCTTTAAAAGTAGAACTGGAAATGGGGCAGTCAACATGGCAGAGTAAAGTCAGGGGCTTTCTTAAGCTAGCCCCCAAACCCCTCCAAAAACCTGAAAAAATAACTCTAAACAAATGATAGAGTAATATAGATAGATAGATAAATAGCAGAACACAAAATTACGGAGTGAAAAACATCTTCCAAACAACAGCCTGCAAGACCTAAATGAAGGTTATATCACAATGAGCACGGAGGTAAGTACAGTCCAGCATGGGCTGCACTGGGCTTGACAAGGTTGCAGCAGGACTCAGGGGACTAAATTGCTGGCAGCTCTGGTGATTTCCAAACAGCTAAAGCCACAAACAAGGAGAACTCTTTGAAAGATCATCAGGGAAACTATGAGGGAGCTGGGTGAGAGCACATGATCCATCTCCAACCCCTGGGGTGGTAACAGTGGCTATTGCAATGGCAGCAGTAACAGCAGCAATATTGCAATTACAATATTGCAGTTACAATATCCATAGAAATTATTATTATAATTCCAATGTATTAAAAATTATAAAAAATCAAAGGGTCAAATGAATAGCCATTCTCCTCCCCCCAAAGATTTTAGTTTTTCAATTATACATCCAATAGGAAAATCATTATATTCAAAAACTTCAGCATTAAGAATAGAGTATCTAGGGCGCAATGAGTAGAGCGTCAGCCCTGGAGTCAGAAGGACCTGAGTTCAGGCCTGGCCTCAGACACTTAACACACACACAAACAAAAACCTAGCCGTGTGACCTTGGACAAGTTACTTAACCCCGATTGCCCTCCAAAAAGCAAAAAATTAAAAAAAAATAAAAAATAGAGTATCTATATTTTAGGTGCAAGTATTGTTGACAATCGTTTTTTTTTCCTTTTCTGACCATGTTATACTCTAGGGTCTAAGTCACCTGCAAGTTGCACTGTATTCTGCAAAATCTGAAGCTTCTAACTGGTCAACAAATAACTGAATCTCAAATGTTAGGGATGAAGGCTTAAAGATATAATGATATTGTTGGTTCCTCAGATTACATAGGAAGCTATCCTCAGATATAGGCAGAAAATCAAAAGCAGCTTAAATAAACAATCATTGAGCTAAAAGGGCCTTAATAATAATATAGCTCAACTTTCCCATTTTTTAGATTAAAAATGAAGGTAAAAATGTTGTGAATTCCCTAAAGTCACAGAGGTGTATAGAGACAGAGACCAGATTTAATTTTATATTTCCTAACACAGTTACATGCTCCTTTCACAATTTCACCCTGCCTAGCTTCTTCATATTATAGGATGTTTCCTCTTCTTGTTCTCTTGAGTAAACTGGTGTTGAAAATTCGTGGCTGACAGTCAACTGGTCCAGTGCTAATCTGTTCCTTTTGGGATTCTGAAATGAACTTTGATTACCTTCCTTATCGTGTGGTACATCCTTGCCAGATTCATCTGTTATCAAACTTGGACTCCAGACCCTTGGACCATCATGGATAATGATAGATGTTCTTTCTCTTTCCCTAATCCAGAGTCAGCACTTTACCTCCCAGCTAGTCCATCTCTGGATAATTCTTTTTTTTTTCTACTATATCCTTTACAGTAACCACCTATGCAGTCAAAATTTGAATCTCACTCCTTTAACGCGTTATTTTTTTTTCAACAAAAGCTTTATTAACTTCTGGTTTTCATCATTCATTTCCACCAGATTTTGGATTACAATTTTCCCTATTTTTCCCCTAACCACCACCCCAGAATAGCAATCCCACAAGATATCCCCTCATCCAATCTGTTCTCTCCCACATCTTCTCCCATATCCCCTTCAACTTTACCATTAGGGCAAGGTGATTCTCTGTGACCCAATGCCTGCACATCTTATCTCCCAATTACATGCAAAAGAGTATTTGTAATAGTATTTTTATATATGAAACATTTCATTTTAAAACTTTGAATTCCAGATCCATTCCCTTTCTCCCTTGTCACCTACTCCCTCTGGGTAGATAAGCAATTCAGTATGTGTTGTACATGTATAGCTATGCAAAACATTACCATAGTAGATATATTGTAAAAGACTGCTAGTATTTACCTCCCACTCATCCCACCCCCCACCTGATACATTTCCTACTTTGATCCTGTCCCTCTTTGAACGTGGGTACCTCCAACCTCCCGTTGCCCCAGAATGCTCTTCCCCATCACCCCCCCTCTGATCCCCTTTCCCCCTACTCTAATGCAGGGTGAGATATCCCATTTAGTATGTATGTCATTCTCTGCCTGAGCCAAATTCAGTGAGAATATGGTTTTACCTTTTTGCTTTCCTGTTCTTCCCCTACCCTGCAACCACTTCCCCTTGCCTCCTCTACATAACATAGTTTACCCCACCCTGTCTATCCCCATCTCCTCTTGCCACATTCTTCTCTCACCTCTTAACATGACCCCTTAAGTATCATCCCTTCCCACAAAATTCAACTTGTGCTCTCTATCCATGTATACCTGTAAATATATATACACCCATTCAAATATGTATTAATATGCCCATGTACTCTTCTTCCATTATTTTCATACTGAGAAAGGTTTCATCAGTCACAGTTACTATTTTCCATATAGGAATATAAATAGTTCAATTTTGATAACTTCCTTTGTGTTTCTTTTCCCTGATTAGCTTCTCAAGCATCTCTTGCTTCTTGTCTCTGAATGTCAGATTTTCTATTCAACTCTGGTTTTTTACTCAAGAATGCTTGAAAGTCCTCTATTCCACTGAATGACCATATTTTCCCCTGAAACAAAATACTCAGTTTTGCTGGGTATGTGATTGTTGGTTTTAGTCCCAGATCCTTTGCCCTGCAGAATATAATATTCCATGCCCTTCAATCCATCAGTGTAGAAGCTGCCAGGTCCTGTGCTATTCTGATTGTGTTTCCACAATATTGAAATTTTTTTTTCTTCCTGGCTGCTTGTAGTATTTTCTCTTTGATCTGGGAATTCTGGGAACTGGCTATAAGATTCCTGGGAGTTTTCTTTTTGGGATCTTTTTTCAGGAGGTGATCTCTGGATTCTTTCAATCTCTGTTTCCCCCTCTGGGTAAAATATCGAGGCGATTTTCCTTGATAATTTTTTGAAGAATGATTTCGAGATTCTTTCTTTGATCATGGCTTTCAGGTAGTCCAATAATTTTTAAATTGTCTCTCCTGGATCTATTTTCCAGGTCAATGGTTTTTTTCTCATGAGATATTTCACATTGCCTTCTATTCTTCCATTTGTTTGCATTTGTTTAACAGCATCTTGATTTCTCATTAAGTCACTAGCTTTCATTTGCTCCTGTCTAACTCTGAAGGAATGAATCTCCTCAGTGAGCTTTTGATATTCTTTTTCCATCTGGTAAATTCAGCTTTTTAAGGCATTCTTCTCCTCATTGCCCTTCTTAGCCTCCTTTGCCATTTGAGTCAGTCTATTTTTAAGGGTGTTATTTTCTTCAGTCAGGCTGTTGACTCTCATTTCATACTTTTCCTGCATCCTCCTCATTCCTCTTCCCAATTTTTCCTCCACTTCTCTTATTTGGTTTTTAAAATCCTTCTTAAGGTCCTCTATTTCCTGTAACCTGCTTGTATTTTCATTTGGGGCTTTTGGTGCAGGATTTCCGACCTCACAGTCCTCCTTCTGTTCCATGCTTTGATCCTCTTTGCCCCCAAAATAGGAGTCTAATGTTGAACTTTTTTGTTTTTTTTTTCTTTCCATTGCCTAGACATGTTGACATTCAATTACTTGACTTTTGGGCTTGTTGCCACAGTCGTACTCATCCACCAAACAGGGGAACTTCTGTCCCAAATGTTGGGCTCTTCTCAGCTTTCAGAGGTATTACTTGGGTGGCCTCTGTGAAGCCTCCACACACAATGGCAAGCTGGATATCCACCCCAACACTTCCATCTCAGACCACAATCCAGATCCCGGGAGGTTAAAGGAAGAGAAATTAGCTGCCAGACTGATTGCTGGATCTCTCTACAGTTCGCAGGCCAGGTGCTGAAGCTGCAAGTGAAGCTGCAAAATGGCAGCCATGCAGAGTTTCCTCAGCTGCTTCTCACCCCCAGGGGAGGAAATCTATACTTTCATGAATACTGGTCTCAAATTCCACAGGGCAATAACCTCTCTCTTTGTCCTAGGCATATCTGTGTTGATAATTCTGGAATCGCCACAGCTGCTGGTGTTCTGGGGTCCTTCCAGCCTGGCTGCTGGCCCGGCTGCCCTGGGGCTTAAATCGGGACTCATCTGGGCCTAGGCTCAGCTCCCAGATCCCTGCACTGTCTGTTCCCAGCATGCTGAGCTGGCTGCTCCCTGCAGGGCTGCTGGGCTGTCCTCTGTGGGAGGTTAGCTTCTCTGTTTTGTTCTGTGGGTGCTGGATCTCTAGAAGTTGTTCTGAGTTCTCTTTTACATGGTTTTGTAGTGGCATGGGTGAGAGTGCCTTTTAAGTGCTAGTTCTACTCTGCCATCTTGGCTCTGCCCTGCCCCTGTTTAACTCATTATTGGATAGGAAAGTTTTCCCTCCTATTATTCTCTTCTTCATGACTTCATCTTCTGTCCCAGACACTTCCAGACCATATTTGTTTTTTTCAAGTATTTCTTTGTAACACATTAAATGTTACCATCTCCCATTTGAATGTAACCTTTTTGAGGGCAGACAGGACTTATTGTGATTGCCTTTTTTTGTATTCCTCACATTTAACATAGTACCTGGAACAACAACAACAAAAAAAAAAACCTCTATAAAACATTTATTCTATAAAATACAAATTTCTAAGGATGGCATTTAAACCCTTTCCAAATTTGCCTTCACTCACCTGCTCTGCTTTTGAAAAAAATAAATTATTATTGCCTTTCATACACTGTGTTCCAACAAAATTGGTTTACTTACTATTCCTTTGATTCATCTCTGTATAGATAATATCTTATGTCTATACTACAGTATCTCTTTTCCTCCACCTCTGTAATTGTAATGGGAATTTGAAGATCTTCCCTGCACCTTGTATTGGCAAGCTGACAGGTACTTGGCACTTAGTTTCAAGTCAAGTATTAAGACCCAGAACTTGTGAATCCCACATTGGGATGTACTTCATGACATGACAGGAAGGGTCAGAACAGGGAGGAGCTAATATTGTATATAAGAAAAGCCCAAGCTGAGAGAGGCCAGAAATTCTGTGAGTGAGCATCTGGAGGCTGGTCTGCTACTGCTGTAGAGAGGGAAGAGAACTGAGAACTGAGAAGAGAAATGAAAATTGAACACTGAGCTGAGAATTGAGAAGAAATGAGAAGAGAGGAGAACTGGGAGGAGATATGGTGGTGGTGTTAGTATTTTGTCTGTCTCTTTTGATGTTACTTTGTCAGATCTGCCTGTTGTTAGAGGATGGTGCTGTTGTTACAAGAGCCATGGGACCTTGCTGCTGGTTCAGAAGCCCCAGAAGAGGATTTTCTAATTGTATGTTTACAGAAATCCTGTAGGATGGTCTTGCTGACAATTTCAGATGCCCAGGGACTATACTGATGATTTGTATTGAATCGTTATACCTTGTTGTTGGGTCTATGTTGATTTCACAGGAAGAAAGTGAATTTATGAGGATGCCAGGAATGTTTATGAATGTTATTGTGACTTTGTTAAGCTTTTCCTTCCCAGGAACAGAAACTGAAGGACTTGAGGTGGATTAGACACTGTGAGCTTAAGTATGAAACAGGAACTGGACAAGGAGCAGGACAACAAGGAGATGGCAGGAGCTGGGACCATGAAAGGGGAACTATGGAAGTGGAGATCCAGCCTTGGGTTAATATGAAAAGACCTCTTCTTGGGTATTTAATGCAAATTGAGAAGATCATGATTTACTAGGGGTGGAAAATATTGACCTTTACATTTAGATGATTGAGTTAATTACTTACTAAATAAGGATGATGGGAAACTAAACTCCAATCAAGAAGAAAGAAGACTTTTTGATTGAAGGAATTAAGACAATGGGACCTAGGAGTGGAAAGCTTTTGACCTCTGTACTTTGTGCCAGTTAAGGAGGCTTGCCTCCTTAAGAAAGATTTAGTTACTAAATGAATATGTATTTTTTAAACTATGTGACCACTTTGATGAAAACTGTGTGACCACTTTAGTGTTAAGTTGTTAAGCCATAATATTGTAAATGCTGTATTTTAATTTCTGTAAATATTTTGCCTTAATTTGTTACTGAATAAACAAAGAGCTCGCTATACTATGTAATCAGTACCTTGAAAGCTGTTCACAGCAGCAGTCTTCTGGAAATCTGCTTGTGTTGGGCTTTACAACCTCTCAAAATCTTTATTTTTTCCCCTAGGCTTGAGTTTCTTTGCCAGCCTTTATGGAGAACCTTTACTCATCTCCCTAATGTTAATGACCACTTCCTAAATATATATATATATATATATACACACTGTGTCCCTCAGTATGATGAAAGCTTTTTATGGGGACAGTTAATATTTCTTATCTTTGTATTTATAATGTGGATCTTTATAACATAGTTCCTTGCATATAGAAGACTGAATATAAAGTAGGTCATTGACACTTTTATTTTATCTAATTTTAAAAATCATTTATTTGTTTTTGCCTTTTTTTAAATTTGAGTTCCAAATTTTCTACCTCCTACTAAATTCTCCCCCACTCATTGAGAAGGTAAGCAGTATGATATCAATTATACTTGTGCAATCATGAGCAACATATTTCCATGTTGAAATGGTCCCTTAGACCTTGTTGTTGGGTCTATGTTGATTTCAGAGGTAGAGCTAACTAGGAAAAAAAAACAAACAAAACAAACAAACAAAAACCTCAAGACAAATAATATTAAAAAAAAGTATGCTTCAGTCTACATTCTTAACCCATTAGTTCTTTCTCTGGAGGTAGATAGCATTTTTCATTAAAAGTCCTTCAAAATTATCTTGGGTCATCAGGGTGATGGGAAAAGCTAAGTCATTCACATTTGGTAATCATATAATATTGCTCTTACTGTGTACAATGTTCTTTTGTTCTGCTTAATTCCCTTTGCATCAATTCGTATAAGACTTACCATCAATAATATTACATCCTAATTACATAATACAGCTTTCTCAGACATTCTCTTATTGATGTGATTCCTCAGTTTTAAATTCTTTATCACCACAAAATCACCAGCTGCTATATTTCTTTTGTAGGTGTTTGGTCTTTTCATTTTTCCAGAATGCCTGGAACAGTTCACAACTCCACTATCAGTGCATTTGTATACTTATTTTTCCACACCCCCCCTTTTTTTGATCATGTTAGCCAATTTGATAAGTATTAGGTAGTACCTCAGAGTGTCTTTAATTTTCATTTCTCTAATCAATAGTTACTTAGCACAGTTTTATATGACTATTGATACCTTTGATTTCTTCTTATGAAAATTATTCTTGTTTCTTGACCATTTATCATTTCATGAATACTATTTTTTAAAAATTTGGCTCGGATTTCTCTGTATTTGAGACATGAGGCCTTTGGCAGAGAAACTTGCTGTAAATTTTTTTCACAATTATGATTGCTAATTCTTTATTTCCTCTCCATCCAATTTCTTCATGATTACCCTACTCTCTCTTTTCACTCTATCCATCCTTAAAAGTATATTGCTATCAACTCCCAACCTCCCCAATATGTACTCCTTTTTTCATCCCTCATCCCTTTCATCACATTTCCCTTTTACTTTCCTGTAGGGTAAGTTACATGTATATACCTGAATGTGGATGTTATTTCCTCTTTGACACATGAAAAGCTACTGTGATTTCAGGGAAGACCAAATCACAAACTGGTTCTGATTTCTTGGAATCATCTTTCTCTGAAATCTCACCAACAATAATCTTGTTACCTCAATTACATGCTGGTTCAACTGAAAATCCTGTACTCAGTCATAACTCATGTTTTGTTTTTTTTGTTTTTATTTTTGTTCTTTTTTTAAGTCTCTGGCCCTCTTGGATGTGATAGCCCTACATGATTTTATGAGCTAGTATAGGGGGGCAGAGCCAAGATGGCGGAGAAGAAACAGCACTTCCAAGGCACTCCAGCCCACACCACTTCCAAAACATGTAAAAGGGGACTCTGAACAAGTTCTGGAGCTCCAGCACCCACAGAAAAACACAGAGAAGCTAACTTCCCACTGAGGACAGCCTGGCAGCCCAGCAGGGAATGGCCAGTGCAGTGTGCTGTGAACTGACAACGCAGGGCTCTGGGTGCTGAGCCTAGGCCCATGTAAACCGAGGTTTCAGCCCCAGGGCAGCCAGGCCAGCGGCTAGGCTGGAGGGACCCCAGAACACCAGCAACTGTGGTGATTCTAGAATTATCAACCTAGATATGCCTAGGACAAAGTAAGAGTTTAGTGCCCTATGGACTTTGGGACCAGTATTTGGGGAACATGTCGGCTTCTTCCCCGGGGGCAAGAAGCAGCTGAGGAGACATGGCACAGATGACATTTTGCAACTTTAGAGGCAGCTTCAGCTCCTGGTCGGCGAACTGTAGGGAGATCCAGCTATCAGTCTTGGGGGGTAATTGCTCTTGCTTTAACTTCCCTGGATCTTGATTGTGATCTAGGGTGGAGGTCTTGGGGTGGGTATCCCAGAGCGTGTGGAGGCTTCACAGAGGCCACCCGACTAATACCTCTTGAAGTTGTGAAGACCCCAACATTTGTAACAAAAGCTCCCCCAAACAGGAGTCTAATGTTGGAATGCTGTTTCTACTTTGCCATCTTGGATCCACCTCAATTCCTTTTCAAATAAAAACTTTCTGAGGAATTATTTGTCTTTTTCCATTAAATAATTAATCATTGGGTATCTGGGTGGCAAAGTGGATTGAGTGTCAGGCCTAGAATCAGAAATAATCATATTCCTGAGTTCAAATGTGGCTTCAGACATTTGTTGACTGTGTTAAATTGGATAAGTCACATAAACCTGTTTTCCTCAGCTTCCTCACCTTAAAAATGAGTTGAAGAATGGAATGGCAAACATTTCTACTATATCTCCAAGAAAAGCCCAAATTGGGTCATGAAGAGTCAGACATGACTGAAAGTGATCAAAGTAGTTATTGCAATGAAAGCACCTCCCAGACTTCTCTCCTTTCTCTCTCATCATCTTCATCTGCATCAAAATCTGAATCTGATTATCTTAAAAACCCAATAGTATTCAGTAATGGGTATTCACATGGACCCTGATGGATCTCTTGCCATTACATCGAATAGTAGGGAATAATGTGTTGTTGCAAAAATTGTATAAAATCCTTCATTATATTTAACAGAGGCAGACAAAAGAGAAGGTATTATACTTAGCCTGAAATATCTCAAGGCTGAAAATCAGTATTAAAAGTGAAAAAAAAATCAGAAAGGGAAAAAAGTAAGCTAAAATGAAGGCAATGAAGTTCATAAGTATTATGTGTAAATTTCAAAATGGAGGAATACACATTACTGATTAAGGAAAGGAAGAGATTGATTTACATGGACAGATACTTCATCCATTATGAAAAATATTCCAAATCTCTTCTTTATAGCTACTATAGTGATTTGGAAAACAAATTTATTACGAAGGAATAGAAGTATTGCCATCCTTTGCTGAGAGTCCAGTTGAGATTATAGGTACAGAACTATTCCTACTCTTTTTACCTGTCCACTCCCCACCATTTTCTGCATCCCTTTATATATTATCTTTCCTAAATACAAGCTCCTTGCAGATTCTATCTTTCCTTTTGCATATATATTTATTTTAACTGTTTGGTCCAATGCCTAACACTTAATAAATGTTGAATAAATGCTTCTTGACTGATTACTTAACTGATTTTATATAATGAAAATAAGGCAGAGTAGAAACATAAGAGTTCTGACTCCTGTTTTGCAATTCTTTCTATTACACCTTGCAATGGAAAGATGTGGGAATTAGGACATTGCCAATTTATGCAACTTATTTTTCCTTCCTTTTCCAAAATTAAAAAATATATATTAAAAAAAAAACCTTCATCAAGTTAGGTCTAAGTACAACACTGAACCATAGAAATGACCCTACATTCTCTAAAACTATGTCAGTAGAGAACGAGGTATGACAAACCCTCTCATACTGGAAAGTATTTAAGTATGATCCTGGCAACAGATTATTTTTGCTTTCCAAGATGCCACCTACTTAAATCCAAAGAGATGATGATAAACAGCAGGATGAAGAACTATAGAACCCCTTTCTTGAATGTGTATGTTGGATAAACATAATAAATGGACAAAAGACTGAGCTCAGAATTGAAAAAGAAAACATCAGTTGCCTTTGTGAATGTTCAGTGATTTCCACGAACTGAAACTTCTTTTGAAAAATTGGCCCACTTAAAAAAGCAAACAAACAAACAAACAAAAAATCTACGTAGTTCTGATGATACCATATAGATTCAATTCAGAAAATATCATAGTCTTCAATGAATTAGAGAGTAAAGTGAGGCATAGGTAAGTGAAGAAGCTTACATTGTGTTCATTTTTTGTCTGTGATGTATTACTAATGCAGATGTATCTGACAGAAAAAAGTATAGGGCATATTATGAGAGATAAAATACCAGGAAAAGGTTGTGAGCTAGGCATATTGTGAAACAAGGGTCACATTTGAATGGCCTGATGCATTACTGGTGATCATGAAATTTCAGGAGAACTGGAGGAAAGCCCCCAACACTTTGTATAGAACTTCTGTGGCAGATTTAAGTGAGGAAATGAATGGAAATTAACACAGGATAGGGGCGGCTAGGTGGCGCAGTGAGTAGAGCGCAGGCCCTGGAGTCAGAAGGAGCTGAGTTTGGATCCAGCCTCAGACACTTAACCCACAAAAATAAAAACCTAGCCATGTGACCTTGGGCAAGTTACTTAACCCCAATTGCCCTAAAAGAGGCAGCTAGGTGGCACAGTGAGTAAGAGCGCCGGCATCAGAGTTGGGATGACCCGACATCAAATCCGGCCTCAGAAAATGAGCACCAACACATAAATAATGACTAACTGTGTAACCTTGAGCAAGTTACTTAACCCAAATTGCTTAAAAAAAAAAGAAATTAACACAGGATACATGGGTATACATGGAATGACGTCTATGGCTTTTGAGAAAGTATCTACAAGTTTTCAGTAAAAATTTTGTTGAAGTATAAAGTTAAATGAGATTTTTTTTTTAATAATAGTAATGAGGAAGAATGTTTACTTTTGTATGACATGGGATCTGTGATTTTCTTTTTTTTTTCTGGTTCCCATGGATTTAATACTCTATGAAGATAACATGTGTGTAATATATATACATATATAGACACATATATGTATGTATATTTATTTTTTTTATTTTAAACAAATGTTTTATTAACTTCTGTTTTACATCATTCATTTCCGCCAGATTTTGAGTTACAATCATTTTCCCCCCATTATTCCCCTACCCAACCTCCCAGAATAGCAGTCCCACAAGATATCGCTTCCTCCAATCTGCTCTCTCCCATACCTTCTCCCATACCCCCATCGACTTTTCCATTAGAGGAAGATGAATCTTTGTGTCCCAATGCCTGCACATCTTATCTCCCAATTATAGGCAAAAGAGTATTAATAATAGTATTTATATATATTTGAAACATCTAATGTTACGACCTCGAATTTCAGATCCATTTCCTTCCTCCCATTTGCTCCAGTCTAACTCTGAAGGAATGAATCTCCTCAGTGAACTTTTGAGATTCTTTTTCCATCTGGCAAATTCGACTTTTTAAGGCATTCTTCTCCTCATTGCCCTTTTGGGCCTCCTTTGCCATTTGAGCTAGTCTATTTTTTAAGATGCTGTTTTCCTCAGTCAGGCTGTTGACACTCATTTCATACTTTTCCTGCATCCTTCTCATTTCTCTTTCTAATTTTTCCTCCACTTCTCTTATTTGATTTTTAAAGTCCTTCTTAAGGTCCTCTATGGCCTGCAACCCACTCATGTTTTCCCCTGGGGCTTTTGGAGCAGGACTTCTGACCTCACAGTCCTTTTCCCGCTCTATGCCCCCAAAATAGGAGTCTAGGGTTGCATTTTCTGTTTCCTTTGCCTTGGCATGTTGCCACTTAATTGCTTGACTTTTGGGCTTGTTGCCACACTATGGCTTTAAGGCCAGCTAGAGGAATTTTCGTCCCGAACGTGTGGGGGCAACTTCCGTTTCTGGCAAGCTGTAAACCCACCCACAACTTCCACCCTAGATCACAATCCAGATCCAGGGAGGTTAAAGCAAGAGCGATTACCCCCCAAGACTGATCGCTGGATCTCCCCACGATTTGTAGGCTGGGAGCCCGAGCTGCCTCTGAAAACTACAAAATGGCATGTCTCCTCAGCAGCTTCTAGCCCCCAGGGGAGGGAGCTGACGCATTCCCCAAATACAGGTCCCAAAGTCCATAGGACACTAACCTCTTACTTTTTCTTAGGCATGTCTATGTTGATAATTTTGGAGTCGCCACAGCTCCTGGTGTTCTGGGGTTCCTCCAGCTGGCTGCTGGCCCTGCCACTCTGGGGCTAAAACCTCGGCTCACGCGGACCTGGGCTCAGCTCGGCTCCTGCACTCTGCGCTCTGCGCGCTGCCGGCTCCCAGACCGGTGCGCTGGTCCTTCCTGCAGGGCTGCTGGGCTGTCCTCAGCGGGAGGTTAGCTTCTCTCTGTCGTTCTGTGGGTGCTGGGGCTCCAGAAGTTGTTCAGAGTCCTTTTTTTACATAGTTTGTGGGGAATCTGGGGGCAGAGAGCCTTGGACGAGCTGTTTCTACTCCGCCATCTTGGCTCCGCCCCCCTGTGATTTTCTTTATTGGGGTTTCCATTCATCAGTAAAGATCACAACTTATCCATATATTTTTTACTCAAATGATACTTATCTATGCTTTTCCATAGATCCAACACAGAGTCTTATCAAAGTGAGGATTTATTTAGGTCTTCATTGGAGCCCAATATTTTCCATCTATCATCTACCATTTATAACACATGACTATCCCGATTCCTTTTTTTCCTATTATATACTTTGTTTTCCTATTAAATCTATAATTCCTGTCATTATTGATGCTATCCCTTCAACAACTCCTTGATTATAAGTTAGCACTGAAAATGAACTGTAGCTTATGTGTAATTACCATTCATCTATCTGTTGACCTTTGGGTCACCTGAACTTTATTTTCATGGAAATTTTAATGTTCTAAGATTTGAAACTAATTATTTTATTACTGTATGTTAAATATTTAAATGACTGGAGATGAGTAGACACATAAAATTGGTCATTTTTATTATACATAATTTTGTCGTTCATAGATGATGTAGGAAAATTATTAGCAGCTGAAATTGAAACGTGCATGTTTCATGCAAACTCAGTCATCTAATGTTGCTTCTCTTCAAAACACATGCACACACACACACACACACACACACACACACACACACACACCAAACAGCATCTTGGTAAGTAAAAAAGTAGTAAATCATTGATAAAATAGATTTTATTTTCAAATGACCGGTAGGAAACATGTCTCCTTTTTAATATCTATGGATCCTAATATCATGGCAATTTGCAATTGAATTTTTCTTTTTATGGCTCCATTATTTGTTAGAGCTTCAACAATCAATACCATCAGGCAGTGGGCTAAACTATGGCTGACATAAGAGTCAATAATTCTGCCATATACATTTTCGTTAAGAAATGTACCCTTTTAACTCTTAATTAAAGGCTACTCTCACTTTCCCATTAGGGTTTTTCATCCATCCTAAACAGAATATCAAAGAGGAGTTAGAGATTAGCAAAGAAATTGAAATATGGATGCCTAATATGTAATACAGCTACCAGCTAAAATAAATAAGACAGAAAAATGGATTGCAATTGACTTTGAATCATTATTTTGCCATTTATTAACTGGGTGCCTGTGGATAACTGAATCACTTCATCTCTCAGAGCCTCAGTTTTCTTATAGTGAAATGAAGATTTTACTTGCATTTACTAATTATGGGTTTGTTGGAAGGAATAACTTTATACATGACAATGGGTTTTATAGATAACCCTTCTAAATCCATTCTTTGACCTCAACTAGACCTTCAATTTTATTTTTGTTGTGTTTAATCCTGCTTTGATTTTTCTTCACTCTCTCTGAAATTTCAAACTGATATTTAGCAACTTTAACTCTACATTTTTCTCTATTCCTGAATGCCATGACCTCTTGTCCTGTTACTAATAAACTCTAGCGAAACCTCAAACCATAATTTTTCTCTTTCCATTCCTTATAAGCTGCTGAATGCAGCTGTAAACATTCTCACTGTCATTTTTACTGGACACATTGGAAATTCATGCTACACAACCTCAGTGTACCAAGTTAGTTATTCTATTCCTCTCTACTTTATTTTTTATTTCGATTCCTACAGAATCTGTTTTAAAACTGCCCTTCCTTCCCCAAGTTTCTCATATATCTAAACTCTCCCAGATCATTTTTTATCAAATGCTTTATTAACTTCTAGTTTAGATCATTCATTTCCACAAGATTTTGAGTTACAAATTTTCTCCCCATTTTCCCCTACCCACCACCCCAAAATAGCGATCCCACCCCATAGCAATCTCTATGCCCCAGTGCCTGTATATCTAATTTTCCAGGTACATGTAAAATAATATTAATAATAGTATATATACATATATATGTGTATGTGTACATACATACATATATACATATATATATACATACACACACACACACACACACACACACACACACACACACACACACACATATATATATATATATATATATATATTTGTTAAACATTTGAATGTAAAACTTTGAATTCCAGGTTCATTACCTTCCTCCCTTATCACTCACCCTTATTAGGAAGATAAGCAATTCCATATAGTTTGTACATGTGTCACTATGCAAAACATTTCCTTAGTGGATATATTGCTAAAGACTGATTATATTTCCCTCCCTCCTACCCCACCTTCCACTTGTTCTATTCTCTACTTTAATGCTGTCCCTTTTCAAAAGTGGGTGCTTCCAACTTCCTTCCCCCTAACCTATCCTCCCTTCCATCATAAACCCTCTTATCCCCTTAACCACTCCTACTCTCCTGTAGGGTGAGATACCCTATTTAGTGTGTATGTCATTCCCTCCCTAAGCCAAATTCAATGAGAATGAGATTGACTCATTCCCTTTTGCCTTCCTGTTCTTCCCCTCCATTGTAACCATTTTCCTTAGCCTCTTCTATGTGAGATAGTTTACCCCATTCTGTCTCTCCCCATCCCCTCTCATTATATTCCTCTCTCACCTCTTAATTTCATCTTTTAATTTTCATCCTTTACTATTCAATTGGTCCTGTGCCCTCTATCGATATATATATACATGTACACATGTATACACATTCACATATGTATTCATATGGCCATATTCCCTCCTGTATAGACATATGTGTGTATGTGTATACACACATTTCTAATCCGTTCAACTATTCTCATACTGAGAAAAGTTTCATCAGTTACAATTATCATTTTTCCATGTCGGAAGGTAAATAGTTCAACTTTGATAAGTTACTTATGACTTTTTTTCCCTGTTTACCTTCTCATGCTTCTCTTGCTTATTGTATCTGAATGTGAAATTTTCCATTTAACTCTGGTTTCTTCATCAAGAATGCTTTAAAGTCTTCTATTCCACTGAATGATGATATTTTCCCCTGAAACATTATACTCAGTTTTGCTGGTTAGGTGATTCTTGGTTTTAATTCCAGCTCCTTTCTCCTCTGGAATATCATATTCCAAGCCCTTTGATGTCTTAGTGTAGAAGTTGCCACATCCTGTTTTAATCTGATTGTGTTTCTAAAATATTGAAATTATTTATTCCTGGCTGCTTTTAATATTTTCTACTTGATCTGGGAATTCTGGATCCTGGCTATTATATTCCTAGGAGTTTTATTTTGGGGATCTTTTTCAGAAGGTCATTGGTAGATTCTTTCAACCTCTATTTTAGCCTCTGGTTCTAAAACATCAGGGCGATTTTCCTTGAGAATTTCTTGAAGGGTGATTTCTAGGTTCTTTTTTCTGATCATGGCTTTCAGGTAGTCCAATAATTTTGAAATTATCGCCCCCTTGAACTATTTTCCAGTTCAGTGGTTTTCTCAATGAAATACTTTACATGTCCTTATTATTTTTTTCATTTGTTTGGATCTGTTTAAAAGTATCTTGATTTCTCATAAAGTCACTAGCTTCCATTTGCTCCAATACAATTCTGAAGGATTTATTCTCCTCAGTGAGTTTTTGATATTCTTTTTCCATCTGGCAAATTTGACTTTTTAAGGCATTCTTCTCCTCATTGACTTTTTGAGCCTCTTTTACCATCTGAGTTAGTCTATTTTTTTTAAACAAATGCTTTATTAACTTCTGTTTTACATCATTCATTTCCGCCAGATTTTGAGTTACAATCATTTTCCCCCTGTTATTCCCCTACCCAACCTCCCAGAATAGCAATCCCACAAGATATCGCTTCCTTCAATCTGCTCTCTCCCATACCTTCTCCCATACCCCCTTCGACTTTTCCATTGGAGGAAGATGAATCTTTGTGTCCCAATGCCTGCACATCTTATCTCCCTACTACAAGCAAAAGAGTATTAATAATAGTATTTATATATATTTGAAACATTTAATGTTAAGACCTCAAATTTCAGATCCATTTCCTTCCTCCCTTGTCACCCATTCCCTCTTGGGAGATAAATAATTCAGTATATGTTGTAAATGTCTAGCTATGCAAAACATTATCATAGTAGATATATTGTACAAGGCTGCTTATAATTCCCTCCCACTCATCCCACCCCCCACCTGGTCCATTCCCTACATAATCCTGTCCCTCTTCTATAGTGGGTACTTCCAACCTCCCCTCCCCCCAAGGATGCCCTCCCAACCATCATCCCTCCTCTCATCCCCCTTCCCCCTATCCTGCTGCAGGTTGAGATATCCCATTTAGTATGTATGTCATTTTCTCCCTGAACCAAATTCAATGTGAATGTGGTTTTGCCTTTTTAGCCTTCCTTATTCTCCCCCTCCTTTGCAACCACTTCCCCTTGCTTCTTCTACATGGGATAGTTTACCCTACCCTGTCTCTCCCCATCTCCTCTTGCCACTTTCCTCTCTCACCTCATAATTTCATCCCTCGAGTATTCTCCCTTCCCAACAAATTCAACCTATGCCCTCTATCCATATATAACTGTAACCATATACACACACATTCACATGTGTATTCATATGACCACACACCCTTCTTCCATTATTTTCATAGTGAGAAAGATATCATCAGTCACAGTTATTGCTTTTCCATATAGGAATGTAAATAGTTCAACTTTGATAAGTTCCTTTTGATTTCTTTTCCCCGATGACCTTCTCAGGCATCTCTTCCTTCTTGTGTCTGGATGTCAACTTTTCTATTCAATTCTGGTTTTTTTCCTCAAGAATGCTTGAAAGTCCTCTATTCCACTGAATGACCATGTTTTCCCCTGAAACAAAACACTCGGTTTTGCTGGGTAGGTGACCCTTGGGTTCATTCCCACTCCTTTTACCCTCATGGAATATCATATTCCATGCCCTTCAATCCCTCAGTGTAGAAGCTGCCAGGTCCTGGGCTATTCTGATTGTGTTTCCACAATATTGAAATTGTTTCTTCCTGGCTGCTTGTAGTATTTTCTCCTTGATCTGTCGATTCTGGAACCTGGCTATAATATTCCTGGGAGTTTTCTTTTTGGGATCTTTTTCAGGAGGTGATCGGTGGATTCTTTCAACCTCTATTTTGCCCTCTGGATCTAAGACATCAGGGCAATTTTCCTTGAGAATTTCTTGAAGGGTGATTTCTAGGTTCTTCCTTTGATCATTGCTTTCAGTTAGTCCAATAATTTTTAAATTGTCTCTCCTGGATCTATTTTCCAAGTCAGTGGTTTTTCCCATGAGATATTTCACATTGCCTTCTAATCTTTCATTTGTTTGGATCTGCTTAACAGCATCTTGATTTCTCATAAAGTCATTAGCTTCCATTTGCTCTAGTCTAACTCTGAAGCAATGAATCTCCTCAGTGAACTTTTGAGATTCTTTTTCCATCTGGCAAATTCGATTTTTTAAGGCATTCTTCTCCTCATTGCCCTTTTGGGCCTCCTTTGCCATTTGAGTTAGTCTATTTTTTAAGGTGTTGTTTTCCTCAGTCAGGCTGTTGACCCCCATTTCATACTTTTCCTGCATCCTTCTCACTTTTCTTTCCAATTTTTCCTCCACATCTCTTATTTGATTTTTAAAGTCCTTCTTAAGGTCCTCTAAGGCCTGCAACCCGCTCATGTTTTCCCCTGGGGCTTTTGGAGCAGGACTTCTGACCTCACAGTCCTTTTCCCGCTCTATGCCCCCCAAATAGGAGTCTAGGGTTGCATTTTTCTGTTTCCTTTGCCTTCGTATGTTGCCACTTAATTGCTTGACTTTTGGGCTTGTTGCCACACTGTGGCTTTAAGGTCAGATAGAGGAATTTTCTTCCCGAATGTTTGGGGGGCAACTTCCGTTTCTGGCAAGCTGTAAACCCACCCACAACTTCCACCCTAGATCACAATCCAGATCCAGGGAGGTTAAAGCAAGAGCCATTACCCCCCAAGACTGATCGCCAGATCTCCCTACAATTAATTCCCAGGCCAGGAGCTGGACCTGCCTCTGACAACTACAAAATGGCGTGTCTCCTCAGTGACTTCTAGCCCCCAGGGGAGGGAGCTGACGCATTCCCCAAATACTGGTCCCAAAGTCTGTAGGAAACTAACCTCTTACTTTGTACTAGGCATGTCTATGTTGATAATTCTGGAGTCGCCACACCTGCTGATTTTCTGGGGTTCCTCCAGCCAGCTGCTGGCCCTGCCACCCTGGGGCTAAAACCTTCGCTCATGTGGACCTGGGCTCGGCATTTCACTACAATTTCATATAGCACATTTACTACAATTATCAAATTTATGCTCATACAATTGGGCAAAATAATTATCAAACAATTATCCAATTTATGCTCATACAATTGGGCAAAATAATTCCTAGTTATTGTTTTAATTTCCTCTTCATTGGAGGTTAATTCACCCTTTTCATTTTTGATACTGATCATTTGTTTTCTTCTTTCTTTTTTTATCATATTGACTAAAGGTCTACCAATTTTACTGATATTATTAATAAAGCCAATTCTTAGTTTTATTTATTAGTTCAATAGTTTTCTTAATTTCAATTTTAGTGAACTCTCCTTTGGTTTTCAATATGTCTAATTTAGCATTTAATTGGGGATTTTCAATTTGTTCTTTTTCTAAGTGTTTCAGTTGCATGCCCAATTTATTGATTTCCAATTTCTCTATTTTATTCATGTATGCATTCAATGATATAAAACTTCCTGGAAGAACTGCTTTTGCTACATCACACAAGTTTTGGTATGTTGTCTCATTATTGTCATTGTATTGAATGAAAATACTGATTGTTTCTATAATTTCTTGTTTGACCAACTCATTCTTTATGATTTCATTATTTAGTTTTCAATTAGTTTTTAGTCTATTTTTCCATGGCCCTGATTTTTTTTTTTTTTTTGCTTTTTGGACGGCAATTGGGGTTAAGTAACTTGCCCAAAGTCACACAGCTAGGTTTTTGTTTGTGTGTGTGTTAAGTGTCTGAGGCCGGATCCAAACCCTGTTCCTTCTGACTCCAGGGCCAACGCTCTACTCACTGCGCCACCTAGCCACCACCCATGGCCCTTTATTACATATAATTTTTATTGCAACAGGATCTTAAAAGAATGCATTTAATATTTCTGCCCTTCTGCACTGGATTGTAATTTTATTTCTGCCCTAGTACATGGTCTGGCTTCACATATCTGCCATGCTCCACTGAGAAGATATATTCCTTGTTATCCCCGTTCAGTTTTCTCCAGGTGTGTATCATATATACTTTCTCTAACATTCTATTCACCTCATTAACTTCTTTCTTGTTTATTTTGAGGTTAGGTTTATCTAGTTCAGAGAGGGGGAGATTGAGGTCTCTTACTAGTATAGTTTTGCTCTCTATTTCTCCCTCTAACACCCTTAAATTCTCCTCTAGGGAGCTGGATGCTATACCACTTGGTGCATATATGCTAAATAGTGATATTGCTTCATTCTCAATGATGCCTTTTAGCAATGTATTGTTTATTTCCTTATCTCTTTAATTAGATATGTTTTTGCTATTTTTTTATCTGAGATAAGGATTGCTACCTCTGATTTTTTTTTAGATGAAGCATAATATGTTCTGTTGCAGCCTTTTACCTTTACCCTATGTGTATCTCCCTGTTTCATATATGTTTCTTGTAGCATATTGTAGGATTATAGTTTTATGATTTTTAATACGTGTGCTATCTGCCTCCATTTTATGGTGGAGTTCATCCCATTCAAATTCACAGTTATGATTACTATCTGTGCCTTTCCCTCCATCCTGTTTCCTCCCCTGTTTATGCTTTTATTTCTCCCTTTCCTTTTGACCACCACCTTCCTCAGTATTCCCTCCCTATTAATCCCCCTCTCTTTTCCTATCCTTCCCCCTTACTACTTCTTCCTTCCTTTCTACTACCCCCTCTTTCTTCTCCCTTTACCCTCCTTGTTCCTCTAAGGTCTGATAGATTTTTATACTTAACAAAGTATGTTATTCCTTCCTTGAATCAAATCCAACTAGAGTAAATCTCACACAGTGTTCATTTTCATTCTTCCAATTTGCTTCATTCCCATTGTGATTGCCTATTTCCTGCCTCTAAAGTGTTTTTCTGCTTCTGGAGTATAGATGGCTCTGACCCATGCTTCTCATGCTGGGAGCTAGGGGTCTAGTTGTTGGCTTTATGTCCCCTGGGTGTCTAAACTGAGGCCAAGGCCAGGACTTTCTGAGTTGTCTCAAGGTTACTCTTAAGCTCAGTGTAAGGTGTGGGGGAGGGGTGATCTTGCTGCTTCAGGATTCTACCTTCCCAGCCCCTAGGCTGAAACTCAAGTAGGGTCAGCTACTGGGGCTGGTTCCCATGGTTATGTGAAGGCATATCTGGGGTTCTGGTGTTAGTGCATGCTGTCTCCACCCCCCTGGGGTTCAGGATCTCATGCTGGTCAGCTAAGATGGGGTTTGTTGGGATAGCTCAGCACAGCCACAACCACAACCTTCCTCTAGGACTCCCAAACCTGCCACTGGTTGCACCATTTCAGGATTTCTCTCTGTGGCAATATTCTCTGGGCTTTGAGGGTCTTAGGGAGAGAGTGGAGCAGCTATGGTTTACTCTGCCATTTTGGCTCCTGGGAGCTCAGGTAATTGATTTCAAACATCCAGACTGTAGATTGGTAGCCCCAGAATTATCTGCTGCTATGGTGGGCCCTATGCTTTCTCTTACCCATCTCTGACATATCCCCTAATGTATGGTGAGAGGTCCCTGCTGTGGATGAATCAGCTTACCTGGGCTTGCTCTGGCTCTGCTCTGGCTGGGTCTCACGTCTGTGCCGGTGGAGCCCCCATGCTCTGTCCTTCCCCTGCCCAGTCCCATGCAGGCACCTTCCTGGACTCAAAATCTGTCAGGCTCTTATCTCCCAATGGATTCTGCCACTCTAAAATCCATTCAGATTCACTTTTTAGAGGTTACTGAAGGAATACATGGAGGAGTTCAGGTGAGTTCTGCTTTTACTCTGCCATCTTGGCTCTGCCCCCAATTCTCCAAGATCTTGGCTCTTACACCATTAAGAAATTTGAAATTTTTCCATATGAGCTGGTTTTTCTCCAATTTCCCACTCTCTCTGCCTTTGCCCCAGTTCTGACAGATGTGGGTCTTTTCCAAAGCCAACCCCTCTACATATACATTTGATCCCATCCTCTCCTATCTATATGACTATCACTCTATGTTTGTACCTTTACTTTTTGTTTCTCTTTGTGCTGTTTCTGACTCTGTTTTTCTATTGCTCTGTCTTTTTGACACCATCTGTCCCTTTCTGTCTTTCTTTTCCCTACTGCTTCTCTCTCTCTCTCTCTCTCTCTCTCTCTCTCTCTCTCTCTCTCTCTCTCTCTCCCTCTCTCTTCTGCTATCTCTATGTATCTTTGTCTCTCTGTCTCAGTCTATGTCTTGGTTTTTCTGACTGTCTCTTGTCTCTATTTCTCTATGTTCTTTTGTCTCTCACTCTCTTTCTCTCAGCTTCAGCCTCTGCCTAACAACAGATCTCTTCCTTAGCACATTCAAACATGCCCATTTATCCCTAATTTTCAAAACAAAAGAAGGGAAAAACGCTTTGACCACACCTTACTATTACCTCAAGTACCATCCTATATATCTTCTATCTTTCTCAGTTAAACCCTTCAAATGACGGTCCAACATGTCTCCTTACTTTGTTTCTCTTACTCCACAACCTTTTGTAATCTGGTTTGCAACCTCTTTTCTCAGTTTTCATCCATCCTGAACTATTCACTACAGCAAAACAACAAAAACTATTGAACACCCTTTCCTAAGTACTTTCCTTTATGAGTTCATATAATGTTACAATAATATGACTGATACAATATTGTTGTCAGTGAGGTGGCATAGTGGTTAAGGAATCTATCTATCTACTTGTCCATCTATCTTTCTATCTATCTATCTATCTATCTGTCTGTCTGTCTGTCTGTCTGTCTGTCTATATATCTATCATGTTTGCATGTGTGTTTGTATATGTACATTTGTGTATATTTTGTTTATTTATTTGAACCTTACTCTACACAAATGTATATTCCTGGATGATGGAGTGGTGGGCCTGATATCATCAAGGCATGAATTCAAATCCTGACTCAGACACTTACTAGATGGTGTACTACTCTGGACAAGTCACTTTATCTCTATTTTCCTCAGTTTTTCCCTTGTAAAACAGATATCATAAAAACACATACTTCTTAGAATTCTTATGAGGATACATTGAAATAATATTTGTAAAGTGATTTGACAAATTTATATCAGTTCTTCTCCTACCTGTATGCCTATTCTTTCTTAGTGTCTTTTGCAGGCTCATTATACTTTTTGCGTTCCCTAACTGAGGTATTGTTTTAGATCTTCTTTTCTCATTCTTTAATCTGTCTCTTGTTAACCTAATAATTTCCCATTGGTTTAACTATCAGTTCTCTGCAGGTGCCTCCCAGATTGAAATATCCTACCCTATTATCTCCATGAGCTTCAGTTTTGAATCATCAATTACTCATGGGCATTTCAAATTGTATATCATAGAGAAATATCTATCTAAAACTGACCTTACTACCTTTCGCCCTATCTTTTCTCTTCATAATTTCCCTATTCGTCTAAAAGACTAACATTGTTCTAATTCCCATGTTCTTAAACTTAATATCCTGCTATTTTTCCATCCTATTTGGACCTCATGGCTACTTTTATATTGGCCTTCTCTCTGTTCTGCATACATGATACTCCCATCACTAATCTCCCTGACTTTAGATTGTCCATAACACACTCCAATATCACATTTGTTGCTTTATTTCTTTATTTTTTTTCCTTTAAGATGCAGCATATGCTTCAGGATGTCTTTTGTATGAAGTCTCTCTGATCCTTCAAACTTCTGCTGTCTTCTCCCAATTTATATTTTGTTTACTATGTATATATTTATATTTATTCACTTTTTATTTGTGTTGCATATTTCTACATATGCACTTCTTTTTTTATTAGAATGAATTCTCTTTGAAATTAAAGTATGGGTGATTAATAAATGTTTATTGATTTATTGATTGATAGTTATAGAAAATAGTAGGGTAAGCAGCTTTTAAATTGATATGAGAAAATCCATATTTATGTCATAGTATTACAAAGAAATATTGACTTTTGGGAAAAAAGAAGATTCGTTGTTTAAAAGGAGTTTTTTTCTTTCAAATTTCAAGATGCTTTGGTACAGTTAAAATATGATTAAATTAAGACAAATAGTCATTATCTTCAATATTTATGGGATGTGCTGCATCTGTTTATTTCTCAAAAAACAAGTCACACTTGCAGATTCAATTTTAAATATCTAGTTTTAGTCACAGGATATGTGATTGACACTTTTTAGAAAACATCAAAACAAATTGTATTCCTGCTCTTACTAATAGATTTTAAGCCTGATTTTGATTTAGTCTTTGCAAAAAAATAGTTATGAAATATTGATACATCTGAAATAGTTCAGCAGACAAAGTTATTTTGGTGTCACATATATGACATTGCTTCATAATGGTAATATATGTATGTATACACACACACACACACACATGCACATATATATAACTGACTGGAAATTTAAAAGCAAGGTAGTATAATGAAAATTGACACTAAACGCTCCTAATAATCATAGGTCCAATAGAACCAAGTTCCAACAAATTCATTTTCTAAAAAATTTAATATTTTATCAAATGGAACATAACCAACATGAAAAACTTGGCACAAAAATTACCCCATTCAAAATATGAAAAAAAGACTAGATAGGAATTTTTGAACTTCCACATGGTGTTTAGAAGTTATTTTTTTAAATGTTTTGAAATCATCTCCAAACCATGTAAAAGGGGACTCTGAACAACTTCTGGAGCTACAGCACACACAGAACAACACAGAGAAGCTAACCTCCTGCTGAGGACAGCCCAGCAGCCCTGCAGGGAGCAGCCAGCCAGCACTCTGGGAACAGAGCCCAGGCCCCTGTGAGCCACTGTTTTAGACCCAGGGTGACTGGGCCAGCAGCCAGCCAGAGAGACCCCAGAACACCAGCAGCTGTGGCGATTCCAGAATTATCAATACAGACATGCCTAGGAAAAAGTGAGAGGTTAGTGCCCTATGGATTTTGGGACCAGTATTTGGGGAAAGCATCCGCTTCCTCCCCAGGGGGCTAGAAACCTCTGAGGAGACACGCCATTTTGCAGTTTAAGTGGCAGCTCCAGCTACTGGCCTGCGAACTGTAGGAAAATCCAGCGATCAGTCTTGGAGGGTAATTGCTCTTTCTTTAACCAGCTTGGATCTAGATTGTGATCTGGGGGGGGGAGGTCTGGGGTGGGCATCCAACTTGCCAGAACTGGAAGTTGTGAAGAACCAACAATCAGGACTGAAGCTCCCCAGTCTGGTGGCAGAATCCTAATGTGGCAAAAAGCCCAAAATTCAAGTAATTAAGTGGCAACATGTCTAGGCAAAGGAAACAATATGAAAAGAAAAATGCAACATTATACTCCTATTTGGGGGGCAAAGAGGATGGAAGCATGGAACAGGAAGAGGACTGTGAGGTCAGAAATCCTGCTCCAAAAACCCCAAAGGAAAATATGAGTGGGTAACAGGCAATGGAGGACCTTAAGAAGGACTTTAAAAATCAATAAGAGAAGTGGAAGAAAAATTGGGAAGAGAAATGAGAAGGGTGCAGGAAAAGTATGAAATGAGGGTCAACAACCTGACTGAGGAAAATAACACCTTAAAAATAGACTGGCAGGGGCGGCTAGGTGGCGCAGTGAATAGAGTGCCGGCCCTGGAATCAGAAGGACCTGAGTTCGGAGCCGGCTTCCGACACTTAATCCATACAAACAAAAACCTAGCCGTGTAACCTTGGGCAAGTTACTTAACCCCAATTGCCCTAAAGGGGCGGCTAGGTGGCGCAGTGAGTAAGAGCGCCGGCCTCGGAGTTCGGATGACCCGAGATCAGATCCGGCCTCAGAAAATGAGCACCCACGCATAAATAATGACTAGCCGTGTAACCTTGAGCAAGTTACTTAACCCCAATTGCTTTTAAAAAAAAATAAAAAAAAATAAAAAAAAATAAAAAATAAATAAAAAATAAAAATAATAAAAAAATAAAAAAATAATAAAAAAATTAAAAAAATTAAAAATAAATAAATAAATAAAAATAAATAAAAAAAATTAGACTGGCAGAGGAGGCCCAAAAGGGCAATCAGGAGAAGAATGCCTTAAAAAGCCAAATTTACCAGATGGAAAAAGAATCTCAAAAGCTCACTGAGGAGATTCATTCCTTCAGAGTTAGACAGGAGCAAATGGAAGCTAATGACTTCATGAGAAATCAAGATGCTGTTAAACAGATCTAAACAAATGAAAGAATAGTAGGCAATGTGAAATATCTCATGGGAAAAACCACTGACCTGGAAAATAGATCCAGGAGAGACAATTTAAAAATTATTGGACTACCTGAAAGCCATGATCAAGGAAAGAACCTAGAAATCACCCTTCAAGAAATTCTCAAGGAAAATTGCCCTGATCTTTTAGACCCAGACGGCAGGTTGAAAGAATCCACAGATCACCCCCTGAAAAAGATTCCCCACCCCAAAAAAGCTCCCAGGAATATGATAGCCAGGTTCCAGAATTCCCATATCAAGGAGAAAATACTCCAAGAAGCCAGGAAGAAACAATTTCAATATTGTGGAAACACAATCAGAATAGCAAAGGACCTGGCAGCTTCTACACTGAGGTATCAAAGGGTGTGGAATATGATATTCCAGAGGACAAATGAACTGGGATTGAAGCCAAGGGTCACCTACCCAGCAAAACTGTGTATTTTGTTTCAGGGGAAAATATGGTAATTCAGTGGAATAGAGAACTTTCAAGCATTCTCGAGGGAAAAACCAGAGTTGAATAGAAAATTTGACATCCAGACACAAGAAGCAAGAGATGCCTGAGAAGGTAATCAGTGAAAAGAAATCAAAAGGAACTTATCAAAGTTGACCTATTTACATTCCTACATGGAAAAACAATAACTATGTCTGATGAAACCTTTCTCATTATGAAAATAATTGAAGAAGTGTATATGGGCTTATGAATACATATGTGAATGTGTGTATGTATGTTTACAGTTATACATGGATAGAGGGCACAGGTTGAATTTGTTGGGAAGGGATGATACTTAAGGGGTGAAATTATGAGGTGAAAGAGGAAAGTGGCAAGAGGAGATGGGGAGAGACAGCGTAGGTAAACTATCTCATGTAGAAGAGGCAAGGGGAAGTAGTTGCAGGGGAGGGGAAGAAAAGGAAGGCAAAAAGGCAAAATCATATTCTCATGATTATGTACGATGATTGTAACTTATGAAACTTTTGTATTATGTACGATGATTGTAATTTATGAGACTTTTCTCAGTATAAGAAATGTTCAAGGGAATAGGAATGTGTGTCTGTGTGTTTATGTATGTATACATACATATATATGTTTGTATAGGAGGTTATATGGGTGTATGAAAACAAATGTGAGTATGTGTATATATGTGTACAGTTATTCAAAGTTTTAAAACCAAATACTTAATATATATTTGGCTTAGAGATCCACCTTGCCCTACTGGAAAGTCGGAGTGGGGATATAGGAAGATATAGGATAGCATAGATTGGGTGAAGGGGTATTCAGTGGGATCAATGTTTTGGGATGATGGGTAGGGGGAGAATGTGAAGAAAATTTGTAATTCAAAATCTAGTGGAAATGAATGATGTAAACTAAAAATAAACATAACATTTAATTAAAAAAAAGAAAATGGGAAAATATGCTTGACCTCAATTATTTTTCTTCTTACCACTTGATGTAAACCCCACTTTTATAATACCAAAACATACTGAATTTGAAACAAATATCTGTATGTCAACTTTGATAAGCATAATCTGAACAAATGTTCCCCACATTTTTATTTATAAAACAAATAGTTATAGGGACTCGACTTGTGGTTTCATTACTATACAGAACTGCCATTAAAGGAAGTGTCCTCCACCAATGCAGGTCAGCACCTTTCCTAAAATTTTCAATCTTAGAAATCTTCATAAAGAACTGATAAAATATGTGATTTGCTGAAGTTAAAGTAGCTAGTGTTTTGTTTTTGTCTGAGGCAAGATTTGAAACTACATCTTCTTTGCCCTGAGAACAGAGCTTGGGAGGTGATGTGGGATGGGGAAGAATTAAACAGAAATAGACATATTGCTTTAACTTTCTCAAAGTATGAGGGAAGTTAATTTGATAAAACATGACTTTACCTTAAAACCATATGATTAATGAAAAAACACCTCTTGAACAGGAATGATCTTCCCAGGGACTGTTATTGCCCCAACTTCTTTAACTACAGAATTCTTAGCTCATTCCTCCTTAACTCAAATACCCTTAGTTTAGGCGGCCAGGAGAATAGCTTACTGCACATATTCTGATGCATCATTTCAAACTGCTGTAACTTAAAAATAGTTAACCAATTTTCTTCGAATATGGTATCATTTCCCTTCCTTAATAAGAACAGCAATCCTGCCAAGTTGGGAGCTATATAACTTCAGCTGTTTCTGAATTATACTAGGGGTAAAATGTTTGAAGTGCTTTTCTTTAGAGTAGATAAAGTTTCTAATTCATTCTCATATTGCTCAAAAACAGCTGAATGAACCTCACTTGAGTGTATCTTGGCAGAAAGAAAAAAGTGGAATAAGCAATTTGCAGCAAGACGAATTTCTGTTCATCTCAAGGTTTGGGGGCAGGTGTTAGAGAAGTTATGAGGAAATGAAGAGAAAAGATTGTGATATTAAAGGCCTTTTTCTCAACCTTAACTACTATTTGTTTACTTCAATATATTATTTTAATACTTTACAGAAAACAGTACTAAAACAGCAGTTAAATTCATCCTCTCCTGTTTCTGAGAGCATGAATGAAGGTTAGTAGTTGATCCAGTTAATACATTATTCATGTATAGATAACTTAATATTCAAAACCTGTTAAAATTTTCTTGGATATAACTATCCATGACTATGTTTCATTACACCCTACATAAGCCCTGTATTCCTGACCCTCACCAAACATGGCGTGGTCACCCAGTACTCTTTATTTAAAAATAGCATGTGACTTTCCTGTAGTGTTCTCCCCCTTGTTATCCATTTCTCTGAATGCTCATGTTTTTTGCACAGCAAGCTTTGTATTTCTCATGGATTTATTGCACACTTTATAGGCAATTCTAATCTTATATGCATTCCCTTAAGAACTCTTGCTCCTAGTAGGTAGGTAACAGTGGGTGGAGAACTAGACATAGAGTTAGAAAAACCCAAGTTTAAATACAACCCCAGGCAATTACTTACTATGTTAAGCTGGGTAAGTTACTTAACTTCTACCTTCAGCAATTCCCTTAACTATAAAATGGTGATAATAATAAGACTTAGCTTCCAGGGATGCTGTGTGGATCAAATAAGATAATGTTCTTAAAGTCAGGCACAGTACATTTGAGTTGTTTAATAAATGGTTGTTCTTTTTCCTTTCCTTTCTTATTCCAGGTCTTCCAGACAATAATCTCATCTTCTATGTTAAGTAAATAAAGGTTATTGTTTGAGAGGTTTCTATTCTCTCTGACTCCATTATTCAATAATCCCTCTTTACCATCACAAATTATAGCTTCCATTGCGGGAATCTTTTATGGATCAGCTCTCATTTTTAACCCCCTATATTTATTGTAATTATTTTTATGTAATACATATGTATGTATATTTTAAAAATATATCATACAAAATAAAATATAACATATACAATAATATAGTAAATATAATACTGAAATGGACACTTGGACAGAATCAACGGGCCAAGACCATCAGTAATTGAATTCAGGAAGCGTTTATTAGCCGGCCCGGTGGCAGACGTAGGGATAATGTCCCAGGAGCTGCCCCGAACCCCAGTATACACACAGTTTAAATAGTCAAAAACCACCATCATATCAGGAGTAACAATAATGGGGTAGACTGCTCAGGCAGGATATGGATCGGGGGCACTCTTAGATAAAACAGGTTGTTCAATAACCAAGCCGAATGGAGGATTTCTGGGTTTACAAGGCTTACCACTTCAGCCGGGCAAGATAAGAGTGGGCTGGGGGCACACTGGGTTAAGGTTGTTCAATAACCAAGCCAAATGGAGGATTTCTGGGTTTACAGGAATTCAGGATACAAAGATGGACCCCTCGTAAGCCAGTGAAATGTCAAGGCTTACTACTTCAATACTATAAAAGTATATATTACATATAAAATAATCACAAAAATTCAAAACTATACACATATGTGCATGTATTTTCCTGAGTATATTCTTTCCCTTTGTAGTTCATTATCCAGTAATTCAGTTATCACTTATTTAGAAATATGTATGTCCATATATGTGTGTATGTATATTTGTGTCTATGTGTTTTTATATATTTATGTATCTCTGAATATATCTCTGTATATTTATGCATATGCCTATGTGTCTCTATATATACCTAATATATATCATTATGTGTTTAAACCGGCTCTAATAATTTTGGGATACCTTCTGTGTGACTGTATGTTTGTTTATGTGTTTAAGTTTGTGTATGTATGTAGTATGTATGTGTGTATCTATATAACATAGCTTTGCTGAATTCCAGTTTTTCGTCATCGACTGTCTACTGAATATCTCTACTTGGATGTCCCATTGTTTTCTCAAATCCACTTTTCTAAAATTGAATTAATGATATTTTCACACAAATGCATTACTTCTCTAAACTTCCCAATTTCTGTCATGGGCTATTCTCACTTATCAGTCACAGATCTTCACCAGTTTTGAAGTAATACTAGACTCTTCACTCTCCCGTGGCTATTAGGCATTTTCAAGCCCATACAACTTCTACATCTACTGAATCCTTTTTCTTTCCCATACTCACATAGATTCTACTCTAATTCAGACCCTCATCACTTCTTGCCTGGGTTGCTCTAATAACCCTCTATTTGATCTTTCTTCATTCAATTTCTTGGTCATCCTATCCTCCCCAGAGTTACCAAATTACTATTCCTAAAACAGAAATCTGACTATTTCATTCTCTCACCTCAACACTCAATAATCTTCAATCACTTATCATTGCCATTGGCAGTGGTCTTACCCAGTTTGGAACTTGAAATTCTCTATGATCTGACTCCTAGCTACCTTTCTAGTATTATTTAATATTGTTTTCTGTCATTCCCTCTCTGCTACAGTCTAATTGATCTGCTAACTATACTTGTGCAATATTCTGTCTCACACCTCCATGCCATTTCACACGTGGTTCGAGTGTTGAGAATGCACTTCCTCCCTGCTTATATTTTATCCAATCTTTAGCTTCTTTGACAACAAAGTTCAACTGTCATTTGATGCTGCCTCTCATTCTGTGCCCCTTCTAATTTATTCTCATTCTCTTCCTCTTGTGATTAATTTGTTCATTTTGTATGCACTTTATGTTTATTTAGTTATATATGTTCTACATTTCCCCAATAGAATGTGAGCTCCTTGAGGTCAAGAGTTGTTCTGTGATATCTTTCTATCCTGCTAACCTCTAACAGTGCCTTGCCCAATAAGAAATATATGGTAATTGTTTATTGATTAGATGGATCATGTGGGACAGGCATAGTTTAAGTCCTGTGTCATTGAGAAAACCACTTCTGACAACTTAAATTAGAGAATCTCAGGTGAGAGAGGTGGGATGGACACTTGAGTTTCTATAGAACGAGGTCCTTATTTTTTTTTATGAAGAAAATGAGGCCTGAGGGGTGAAATGATTTGCCTGTGATTATACCACCAAAAAGCAGTAGAGCCAATATTTGAATTAAGATGTTCTGAATCCAAAGTCAGTGCCCTTTCTTCCATACCAAACTGACCAGTCACTGTGATTTCTTCATTATCTGAATTTTCTTTTTCTCCTTGAATCTTACCCTTTTCTAAGCATCCCTATTACCATCGTAATGCATCACCACATCAACATCAGTGTCATTCTTAAATCCTCGTTCTCACTCACATTAAAGTAAAAATGGTGATGATATGGGGAAAATTAATAAGGATATATCCAGATCACAGATCCCTATCAATAAAAAGACAGAGATACAAGCTCTCCAGAGAAGATAGGATATATGGTCAACTCAACCAATAGAGGATTCGAGGAAGCCTTAGATAAGATGATCTACCAGACATGATAGGAAGAAGAAGGGGTGAGGAGTGTTCATTCTGACCCATATCCCAAGTTAATGTAGGCTCACCACATTCCCCCAAGCTCAGTGTGGGAACATCTGACATTTCACATAATGAGTGTCCTCAGTGATGCATAAAATGGACAGATATCTGCTAGGAGGGATGAGATGTCACTGATACATTTCATAGACTATATCCCTCTGAAGTCCCAGATAGGAAGATGGCAGTTATTGGGGTTGGCTAAAGCATGAGAGTTTCTAAGCAGGTTTGAGAATCTGCTTTGAGAATCTATTCAGAAAAGGATCAGAAGAGGGTTATTAGGTAGGATAAGCATTTGAAGAAGAGTTAGCCCTTTTAAAGAAAGGCTAAACTCAGGGAGATATTGTTTCCCATAATTCCATTCACCTCTCTTTTATTATTTAACCACTGCATCATTATATATCTGCTCTGCTCAACTATGTTAGATAGGCTAGGTCCACATCTTTTCTATCCTCAACTGTCTATCTCTTTTTTCTATTTTCAACAAATACTTGTTTCACTGGACTGAATTCTTCTAAAATGTGTGACAACTGCTGCTATTTGGAGGGCCTGTTTTCATCTCTGACTAAACAATACAGTCTGAAAGAAGACTTTTGGAAAAAATGGAGAATGAGCAGCTCTGCTTCTGAGGTATTACCAATATACTGACTTCTAAAGTTTCGTAGAGGGTAATGTTTGTATGATGTCACTTGAAAGTTAGATTATTTTTTTTCTTTGAAGAATTTTGCTTATATTACCTTACCTTCCCCTGGTTACAGATTACTATGCAATAGCTGATTAGGGATATCTCCATCTTCCTTTTATGGGCAGTTGTAATGGTAAGCAAAATGGTACTTAACTTCTTGTTTCAGGTATTCAAGTGTCTTTGAGCCTTGCCTATGATTATATCAAGTCTTTGTCTGCAACAGAACCTGTGTAGTCCATAATGGGAGGAAACTACCAAAGGCCAGAACAGGAATGACATAAGAGGAGAGGGAATAGGAAGGAGCTGATGATATAAAAGCTCAAGCATGATCTGGGACTGAGCAGAACTAGCAAGAAGGATGCCTGTGGTTCTGGCACTCTGTCTGTCTGCACTGTCTGTGTTGATTGCACAGGAAGAAAGTGAATTAATGATAGTGCCAGCAATGTGTGTGAGTATTGTTATAGCTCAGCTAAACTTGATATGTGGAGTTGGACCAAAAGCTGGGAGCTGCCTATCTGTGAATCTCTGTGTCAGTTGGGTGAATTTGGGCAAGACCTGGGAGCATGAAGTTTCAGAGTCAGCCTGGAGCCAAGATGAAAGGACCTCTACTTGAATACTTAGTGCTGACTGACAAGATTAAGACTTTGACCTAGGGGTACTTTGTACTTTGTACTACTTAAGAATGATTGCTTCTAAAGGATTATTGAGTTAAGGATGAGTAGAAGACAGTCTCCAGTTAAGATGAGAGAAGACTTTAGATGGGTACTTTATATGGATTGATTCAGATTGTGACTTACTGAATGATATCTATTGTTTAAGAATACTTTAATACAACTTTAATAATAAGTTGTTAATGTTGTTATATTGTTGTGAATGTTGTACTTTTGTTTCTGTGAATTTATTGCTGAATAAAGGAAGAGTTCACTACACTTTGTGATCAGAACTTTAAAATTATTCACAGCAGCAGTCCTCAGGAGAGCTGTTTGTGCTTGACTTTATATCAGTCCAGGGGAGTTGTGCTGGAAGTTCCTTACTTGATACTGCTACATTGGCTATATTCTAACACTTTACTGGTGGTAATCTTGCTTTGATATTTGATGTTGAGCTTCGATCATAAGGGATGCAAATGATCTAGTAGAGGAATAAGATATGATGCTTATGGTAGATTGCATAATTCTGAATTCCGTAGCTATAGAGAAGAATAGATATAGACTTTATATTGAGGGCTTGTACATGTTAAAGTCCCAAAAGATATTTATGGCTCTGGATTTAGTTTGCTATATTTTGTCATTCACTTTGTATTTCTAATGCATACCATAGAATTCAATGCCATATAACCTGTGAAATGTTTATTTCAGGTACATCTATATTATCTATATCTATAGATATATATGAGAATGCATATAGCTGTACACATTCATATATCTATATACAGTTCTCTTTATCTCTCTAAATATTTACAGGTACATATATCTATATTTAGATGCATGTGGCATATGTAAAGATATGTATATGTTAGACATGACATGGGGGAAAAGTGAGAAAGAGGGAGAGAGCTTGGCCTTCCTCAAGCTCACGATAAAACCAAAGTACTGATCCAACTGAGTAGTACATAACGTCATGGATAAGTTCTTACATGAATCCTTCTTTTGCAATCTGTCATTATCCTGTGAAAGACTAGTAGATAATTGTCTCAATGATTAATGATGTTAGTGTATATAGAATTTGGTGTAATTACAGGTAAAAATGACATGGAAACTTACATAATACTCAGTGATAAATCCTTAGGCCCCTTTGTGTTCTCCTCTAATATTGATATTATTAGTTACTGAGGAATCTAGGGTGTGGATTTGATATCCCCTTTACACTAAATGGTTATCAAAAATTATAGGAAAACAGTTGAGGAAACCTTTCAGAGCCTATTATCAGGTAGGAGCCAAGCCTTCTAAATTTTTATACTATATTCAGTGCTTTACTAGGCAAGGCATTCAATAAATTCTTATGGAATGAATGGATGGACAGGGTGACATTTAATCTTCTGAATGTCATACTTTTTCTAGAGATCAAGTAGTTATTTCAGTTCTAGCTTCAAGATCCTCTTTAGTCTGCCCTTTTATTTTGCAGCTGTATAAAAGAGAGTAAGTAAAGTTGAACCTATTATAAAACACTGTTTTACCTGAATTGTGATGTGGCATAGGGTGAATGGTATACATTTAACTCTGGCACAATGGCCATTATCATAATTTTCATTACTTGAGGTCCATAGGAATGGCAGAGTATCATTAATATTTGAAACAACTGCACAAAAGGGACCCAGTTAGTGATCAAAATCAGGACCATCTGAGGTCATGAATCACATGAATAGGCCAGGGTTCAGTAAACATAGGGAGTCAACAGATCTGGAGAGAGTCTTGGCAGAATTCATTGTGCCAAGGCAAGGAATTTCTGATCAAAGCTCTGCTGAAATATGTTTCTTCTTATTCATGTCTGCTCATGCCTACCTGGACCACATGATGGACCCCTAAGGTAATACAGCATTCTCCCCTAAATACTCAGGGCAGATGTCACCTTAGCATTTTAAAGAATCAAATTTATATCTTGAGCAACAAAAACTACTTATTACTATCTGGTTGCCAACTGAAGAAGAGATGTGTATAATTCTTCCCTTGGGGTGAAGAAGAATTGGGCTCTGGGGGTGGCTAGTGAGTAGAGCACCAGCCCTGGAGTCAGGAGGACCTAGCTTCGAATCTGGCCACAGACATCTGACATGAAAATAAACTAGCCATGTGACGTTGAGCAAGTCACTTAACACCAATTGCCCTACTCTCCCCACTCCAAAACAAAAAAGAATAATTGGGCTAAAAGTCTACCTCAAAATATATTAACTTTGAAACTGAACAAGTCACATTACCTATTCCTAACTCAGTTTTTTATCTATAAAATAAGGATAATAGCACCTATAATATAACATAGTTTTTGTTTTTCTTTTTTGATTTTTTTTTATTAAACAAATGCGTTATTAACTTCGGTTTTACATCATTCATTTCCGCCAGATTTTGAGTTACAATCATTTTCCCCCTGTTATTCCCCTACCCAACCTCCCAGAATAGCAGTCCCACAAGATATCGCTTCCGCCAGTCTGCTCTCTCCCATACCTTCTCCCATATCCCCTTCGACTTTTCCATTAGAGGAAGGTGAATCTTTGTGTCCCAATGCCTGTACTTCTTATGTCCCAATTATAAGCAAAAGAGTATTAATAATAGTATTTATATATATTTGAAACATTTAATGTTAAGACTTCAACTTTCAGACCCATTTCCTTCCACCCATGTCACCCATTCCCTCTGGGGAGATAAGTAATTCAGTATGTGTTGTACATGTCTAGCTATGCAAAACATTATCATAGTAGATATATTGTACAAGGCTACTTATAATTCCCTCCCACTCATCCCACCCCCCAACTGGTCCATTCCCTACATGATCCTGTCCTCTTCTATAGTGGGTACTTCCAACCACCCCTCCCCCTAAGGATGCCCTCCTATCCATCTTCCCTCCTCTCATCACCCTTCCCCCTATTCTGCTGCAGGTTGAGATATATCATTTAGTATGTATGTCATTCTCTCCCTGAACCAAATTCAATGAGAATGTGTTTTTTTTTTGCCTTCCTATTCTTCCCCCCCTTGCAACCACTTCCCCTTGCTTCTTCTACATAAGATACTTTACCCTACCCTGTCTCTCCCCATCTCTTGCCACTTTCCTCTCTCACCTCATAATTTCATCCCTTGAGTATTCTCCCTTCCCAACAAATTCAACTTATGCCCTCTATCCATATATAACTGTAAAAATCTACACACACATTCACATATGTATTCATATGACCACACACGCTTCTTCCATTATTTTCATAGTGAGAAAGATATCATCAGTCACAGTTATTGCTTTTCCATATAGGAAGGTAAATAGTTCAACTTTGATAAGTTCCTTTTGATTTCTTTTCATTGATTACCTTCTCAGGCATCTCTTCCTTCTTGTGTCTGGATGTCAAATTTTCTATTCAATTCTGGTTTTTTCCACAAGAATGCTTGAAAGTCCTCTATTCCACTGAATGACCATATTTTCCCCTGAAACAAAATACTCAGTTTTGCTGGGTAGGTGACCCTTGGGTTCATTCCCAGCTCTTTTGCCCTCTGGAATATCATATCCCATGCCCTTCTATCCCTCAGTGTAGGAGCTGCCAGGTCCTGGGCTATTCTGATTGTGTTTCCACAATATTGAAATTGTTTCTTCCTGGCTGCTTGTAGTATTTTCTCCTTGATCTGTCGATTCTGGAACCTGGCTATAATATTCCTGGGAGTTTTCTTTTTGGGGTCTTTTTCAGGAGGTGATCTGTGGATTCTTTCAACCTCTATTTTGCCCTCTGGATCTAAAACATCAGTGCAGTTTTCCTTGATTATTTCTTGAAGGGTGGTTTCTAGGTTCTTTCTTTGATCATGGCTTTCAGGTAGTCTGATAATTTTTAAATTGTCTCTCCTGGATCGATTTTCCAGGTCAGTGGTTTTTCCCATGAGATATTTCACATTGCCTTCTAATCTTTCATTTGTTTGGATCTGCTTAACAGCTTCTTGATTTCTCATAAAGTCATTAGCTTCCATTTGCTCCAGTCTAACTCTGACAGAATGAATCTCCTCAGTGAACTTTTGAGATTCTTTTTCCATCTGGCAAATTCGACTTTTTTTTTTTTTTTTGCTTTTTTGGAGGGCAATTGGGGTTAAGTAACTTGCCCAAGGTTACACGGCTAGGTTTTTGTTTGGTGTGCGTTAAGTGTCTGTGGCTGGATCTGAACTCAGGTCCTTCTGACTCCAGAGCCGACGCTCTACTCACTGCACCACCTAGCCACCCCTAAATTCGACTTTTTAAGGCATTCTTCTCCTCATTGCCCTTTTGGGCCTCCTTTGCCGTTTGAGTTAGTCTATTTTTTTTTAAAGCAATTGGGGTTAAGTAACTTGCTCAAGGTTACACGGCCAGTCATTATTTATGTGTGGGTGCTCGTTTTCTGAGGCCGGATCTGATCTCGGGTCATCCCAACTCCGAGGCCAACGCTCTTACTCACTGCGCCACCTAGCCGCCCCTTTAGGGCAATTGGGGTTAAGTAACTTGCCCAAGGTTACACAGCTAGGTTTTTGTTTGTATGGATTAAGTGTCGGAGGCCGGCTCCGAACTCAGGTCCTTCTGATTCCAGGGCCGGCGATCTATTCACTGCGCCACCTAGCCGCCCCTAGTCTATTTTTTAAGGTGTTGTTTTCCTCAGTCAGGCTGTTGACATTCATTTCATACTTTTCCTGCATCCTTCTCATTTCTCTTTCCAATTTTTCCTCCACTTCTCTCATTTGATTTTTAAAGTCCTTCTTAAGGTCCTCTATGGCCTGCAACCCACTCATGTTTTCCCCTGGGGCTTTTGGAGCAGGACTTCTGACCTCACAGTCCTTTTCCCGCTCTATGCCCCAAAATAGGAGTCTAGGGTTGCATTTTTCTGTTTCCTTTGCCTTGGCATGTTGCCACTTAATTACTTGACTTTTGGGCTTGTTGCCACACTATGGCTTTAAGGCCAGCTAGAGGAATTTTCGTCCCGAATGTGTGGGGGGCAACTTCCGTTTCTGGCAAGCTGTAAACCCACCCACGACTTCCACCCTAGATCGCAATCCAGATCCAGGGAGGTTAAAGCAAGAGCAATTATCCCCCAAGACTGATCTCTGGATCTCCCTACGGTTCTGCAGGCCAGGAGCTGGAGCTGCTTCTGAAAACCACAAAATGCAGTTACTCCTCCGCAGCTTCTAGCCCCCAGGGGAGGGAGCCAATGCATTCCCCAAATACCAGTCCCAAAGTCCATAGGACAGCAACCTCCCACTTTGTCCTAGGCATGTCTATGTTGATAACTCTGGAGTCACCACAGCTACTGGTGTTCTGGGGTTCCTCCAGCCTGCTGCTGGTCCTGGTGCCCCTGGGCTAAAACCTCGGCTCATGGGGACCTCAGCTCCAGCTCAGCTCAGCTTCCTGTGCTCTGAGCGCTGCCAGCTCCTAGACTGCTGCTCTGGTCCTTCCTGCAGGGCTGCTGCGCTGTCCCCAGTTGGAGGCTATCTTCTCTGTGTCGCTCCGTGGGTGACGGGGCTCCAGAAGTTGTTCAGAGTCCCCTTCTACATAGTTTGGGGGGAATCTGGGGGCAGAGTGACTTGGATGAGCTGCCTCTACTCTGCCATCCTGGCTCTGCCCCCCTTTTTTTTGATTTTTTAAGGATCATACTGTAGTAGTACCTTCTGCAGTTACCCTCGCAATATGCACTTTCAGGTTGGGTCTCTTAGAAAGAAGACTATTATTCTAGACTTCACCCTGTAAAAAAAAATAACAAAGTCCCTAAAGCTATTTTACCAACACAGCACTCAGAAATTTCTAGGTTGAATTTCCCAGAGTATTAGCTGTATTTACAGATTCCATATTACTTTGATTGGCCCACACTTTTACGATGTATGAGCTCCTTTCATATGCTCACTCCTAATAGTCAGCAGATAAGCAAAATTATCTCAAAGCAAAAGCTCTTACTAAAATGATGTAGTAAGAATACAAAATATGTGATGTTTCTAGGTGGTGCAGAGAATAGAGCACCAGCCCTGAGCTCAGGAGGACCTGAGTTCAAATCCAGCCTCAGACACTTGACACACTTACTAGCCATGTGACTTTGGGCAAGTCACTTAACCCCAATTGCCCTCCAAAAATAAAAAAAATGCCTTAAAGAATAAAAAAAAGAATACAAAACAGAAAATATTCCACCTCTAAAACTGAGGCATGTACTCCCACAGATACACACAGTACCATTGAAAAGAAAGGACCTGAAAAGTATACAGTGGTAGTGAGGCATACATTTAGGAAATTTAGCTGGCTTCTACTACTTCAGGATCATGATGTCATTTCTTATAGGGGACCCATATTGCTTCCCCTTTAGTATGCTTTCTGTGCTGAGTGTGTTACTCAGTTGTGCATCTTGGGCCTACTCTCCACAGTCTACATCTCAGCTCCCAGGAATATTTTTTCCTTAAGTTCATATCAAGTTATCTTCTCTCTTTCTAGAAGTGTTGTTTCTTTAAGCAATTTCCTATCTTGAATGCTTTTCAGTTCTGTGTTTCTGTCTCTATGTAGGGTGTTTGTATTTTCTCTCTACTGTTTATGTCTCAACTATGCATCAAACTCCCTTGATTTATCTCAGAACTGAGTGTTTTATCTTTTCAAGATTAGTCAAATATTTACCTAGCCAGTGCCCTGCTTCTAATTCAATCAGTTTTTTTTATTAAACAAATTACTGTTTATAAGTTTTATTAGAGACAATAAGGCATAGGTAGGATTTGTACTTTGCTAGCATATTAATACTATGGTACCTTTATGTTGTAGCCCATTATTTCTGTTTTACATGAGGTAATTTGATTGAAAGGAATTAGATTCTCCCTACCCTCCTGACCCCCTCCATTGTCCAATACAATAGTCTCATAGATGTAAGGATAAAATAAGTTTCAGAGGTCATCTATTCTTACTTTTACAGTTGTGATAACTAAAGTCCAAGGATGTTAATAAGCATTAGAAGCAGGATTTGAACTTAGGTGCTGTGAACTGATACCAGTGAAATTTCAATTATATCACAATGAGATAATGTATATAAAGCTCTATGGGTCACAACAAAATGTAGCAAGTATAAAAATAAGTTTAATTAATCTGGGAGTACCAGATAATATTACTTGTCTCCTGAGGGTCCTGTATGTGAGTCAAGAAGCAACAGTTAGAACTGAACATGGAACAACTGATTGGTTTAAGAGTGGAAAAAGTATATGACTAGGGTGAATATCATCACCTTATTTATTTAACTTATATGCAGAGTCCATAATGTGAAATGCCTTGCTAGATGAATCAATAGCCAGAATAGCAGGAGAAATATAAACAATCCTCAGTATATAGAAAGTACCACTCTCATGACAGAAAGTAAAGAAGCACAAAGATGTGTCTTGATGAATATGAGCGAGGAGTATAAAAGGTGACTTTAAGTTCCATAAAAAACTAAGATCATGGCAACTAGTTCCATTACTTCCTGACAAATAGAAGGAGAAGCAACAGTGTAAGATTTTTATTATTATATTATTGGACATAATGATCACTATAGACAGCTGTTGCAGCCATGAAATGAAAAGACACTTGCTCCTTAGAAGGAAAGCTAGGGCAAATCTAGAGAGCACACTTAAAAACATAGATATCATCTTGACAACTAAGACACATGTAGTCAGTAGTCAGTAGTAATGTATGGCTGTGATAGTTTAACTATAAGGAAAGCTGAGCCCTGCAGAACTGATGTTTTCAAATTTTGGTGCTGGAGATGATTTTGGAGAATCTCCTGGACAGCATGGAGATCAAACCAGTCAGTAACTAAAGAAATTCATTCAGATTACTAATTGGAAGGACAAATACTAAAGCTAATGAAAAGCCATGAAAAGGGCTTAGCAAACCCTCCAGTGGAAATGCTAGTCTTCTCTGAATACCCTATACACTTTGATGTCTACCATCCATCTCTCATCTCTGACTCCAAGAAGATATTGCATGTGCAACCATGAAACCCTGGTAAAACTGCCTCAGCACACAGGCTAAAGAAGATTCAGGGTACCTAACTGGAGTCAGGATTGATAGTGAATTAGGCAACTATCTACCAAAACCTGTGAAGACTCTCACTCCTAGAATGGGCAGATGAGAACATTTTGTTCCAACATCCATGAAGGGAGCTGACATAGGTGCTATGGAATGCTTAGAGCTTGGTCAGAAATCAAAGCTACCAAGGTCATCCACTGAATCGCAGGGCATCACAAGTCATATTTACATTTTTCTTTTTTTTTTCTTTTAGGTATTAAATACTATTTTATTGCAGGGGTAGCAATCCTTATCTCAGACAAAGCAAAAACAAAAACAGATCTAATTAAAAGAGATAAAGAAAGAAACTATATCCTGCTAAAAGGCACCATCAAAAATGAAGCAATATCATTACTAAAACATTTATTCACAAAGTGATACAGCTTCCAGATTCCTAAAGGAGAAGTTAAGGATGTTAGAGGAAGAAATGGATAGGAAAACTAAACTAGTGGGGTCTTCAATCTCTCCTTCTCTGAGCTTGATAAATCTAACCTCAAAATAGGAAAGCAGTTAAGGAGGTAAAAAGAATCTTAGAGAAGATAGGAATGGTAGACCTATAGATAAAATTGAATGGGGATAAAAAGGAATATTGCTTCTTCTCAGAAGTACACGGCACATATACAAAAATTGACCATGTACTTAGGACATAAAAACCTCACAGTTCAGTGCAGAAAGGAAGAAATATTAAATGCATCCTTCTCAGATCATGATGTAATAAAAATCACATGTAATAATAGCCAATGGAAGGATAGACTAAAAAATAATTGGAAACTAAATAACTTAATCCTAAAGAATGAATGGGTCAAAAACGAATTTATAGAAACTATAAGTAACTTCTTTCAAGAGAATGACTATAATAAGACAACATACCAAAACTGGTGGGATGCAGCAAAAGCAGTTCTTAGGGGGAGTTTTATATCCCTGAATGCATACATAAATAAAATAGAGAAAAATGGAGGTCAATAAATTGGGCATGCCACTGAAAAAGCTAGAAAAAGATTTGATTGAAAATCCCCAATTAAATACTAAATTAGAAATAATGAAAACCAAAGGAGATATTAATAAAATTGAATTTAAGAAAACTATTGAATTAAGAAATAAAACTAAGAGCTGGTATTATGAAAAGAGAATAAAATTGATAGATTTTAATCAATATGATAAAAGAGAAAGAAGAAAAAACATTGCCATTATCAAAAATGAAAAAAGGGTGAATCTACCTCCAACGAAGAGGAAATTAAAACAATAATTAGGAATTATTTTGCCCAGTTGTATGCACATAAATTTTACAGTCTTAGTGAAATGGATGAATATTTACAAAAATATAAATTGTCCAGACTAACTAAAGAGGAAGTAAAATACTTAAATAACCCCATCTCAGAAAAAGAAATTAAACAAGCCATCAATGAACTCCCTAGGAAAAAATCTTTAGGGCCAGATGGCTTTACTAGCAAATTCTACCAAACATTTAAAGAACAATTGACTCCAATACTTTACAAAATATCTGGGAAAACTGGAGAAGAATAAGTCCTACCAAATTCTTTTTATGACACAAATCGGTCAAAATGTGTGCATGATCTAGGTATAAAGGTTGATACTGTAAGCAGTCTTGGAGAGCAAGGGATAGTTTACCTGTCAAATCTATGGAGAGGGGAACACTTCATGATGAAACAAGAGTTAGAAAGCATTATAAAATGCAAAATTAATCATTTTGATTGCATTAAATTGAAAAGCTTCTGTATAAATAAAGCCAATATTACCAAGATTAAGAGGGAAATAGAAAATTGGGAAGGAATTTTTATTACCAGTGTCACTGATAAAGGTCTCATTTCTAAAATATACAAAGAATTGAGTCAAATCTATAAGAATAAAAGCCACTCCCCAATTGATAAATAGTCAAAAGATATGAACAGGTAGTTCTCAGAAGATGAAAATTAAAGATATCTATAAGCATATGAAAAAATGTTCTAAATCACTATTGATTAGAAAAATGCAAATCAAATGCAAATCAAAACAACTTGTTGTCCAGATTGACTATGATGACAAAACAGGAAAATGATAAGTGCTGGAGAGGATGTGGGCAAATTGGAACACTAATGCATTGTAGATGGAGTTGTGAACTGATCCGGCCATTCTGGAGAGCAATCTGGAACTATGCCCAAACAGCTATAAATAAGTCTCTTTGACCCAGCAATACCACTTCTAGGATTATATCTCAAAGAGATCAGACAAGTGGGAGGAGGACCTGTATGTACAAAAATATTTATAGCAGCTCTTTTTGTGGTGGCAAAGAATTATAAATCAAAGGGATGCCATCGATTGGGGAATGGCTTAACAAGTTGTGCTATATGAATATAATGGAATACTACTGTGCTTTAAAAAATTAGGACCACTTGGACTTCATAATAACATGGAGAGACTTATATAAACTGATGCTGAGTGAGAAGAGCAGAACCAGGAGAAATCTGTACACAATCACAGACACAACATATATGTGATGACTTACTTCAATAGACTGGGCTCCTATCAGCAATGTAAGGTTGTAAGTCAACTCCAAAAGACTCATGATCAAAAGAGATATCCCCATCCAGAGAAAGACCTGCGGAATCTGAATGAAGATTGAAACAAACCACTTGCTGTTTTTCTTTTTCTTGTTTTGTTTTGTTTCCTCTTTCGCACTGATCATTCCATTCTCATTTACAACCTGAGTAATGATTAATGTGAAGACATTTGTACACCCTATATTCCAGTGCCTGCCACCATGATGGGTGGGGGGAGGAAAGGGAGGGAGAGAAAATTTGAAACTCAAGGGAGTGTGGAACTGAGTGTTGTAAACTAAAAGTAAATAAATAAATAAATTTAATTTAAAAATTTAAATAAATAGTATTTTATTTTTTCCCTGCATTTAAAGGGACAGAGCCAAGATGGTGGAGGGAAAGAAGTCAGAAAGCTGCCTGAGCTCTCCTCTGTTTCCCTTAGAAGCAACCTTAAATAGAACTTCTAAACAGATTCAGGAGCAAAAGAACCCACAGAAAGAGAGTGAAAAAATTTTCCAGCCTCAGACAACTTAGAAGGATTTAAGGAAAGGTCTGTTTCACTTGGGTAAAAGGAAAGTGCAGCCCAGTCAGACAGTGTCCAGGCAAGCCAGTGGGAAGCTCTTAACCGTAGCACAGATTAGCAAACTAGGCCCCTCCATCCTTTTTCAGCAGAGTGCAGAGGTGATCTGTTTTCAGGCCTCCACTCCCAGTACAGAAGGAAAGTTATCAGTCCCAAAAACCTTGCAATAATAGGCATGACAAGGCTAGGTCATCCCAGCAAAGTGATGAAGCGTGTAGCACCTAATGCCTCAGCACACAAAGTCAGAGACCAGATCCCTGGCCCCCAGCACAAGTAGCTTGGTGCAGTGTGCACTGTGCCCCAGGAGGCGAGCTCAATTGTAAAAGCCATGATATAGGGGAAAAAATATGCAAGGATCAAAAAAAGTACTTGACAATAGATAATTATTATAATGAAAGGAAAGATCAAAAGAGAAAATCAGAAGACACAATTATCAATTTACCTACATCCAGAACTTTAGAAGAGTTTGAGAAGGCTTTTAAAAGTAAGAGGGGTAGAAAAGAAATTGGAAAAAATACTTTAGAGGTATTCAAGAGAAAGTCAACAGCTTGGAAAAGGAAGGACAAAAATTGACTGAAGAAAACAATTCCTTAAAAATTAAAATTGAGCAAATGGAAGCTAAGAAGTCTATGAGACATCAAGAATCAGTCCATGGGGCAGCTAAATGGGGCAGTGAATAGAGCACTATCCATGGAGTCAGGGGGACCTGAGTTCAAATATAGCCTCAGACACTTAACATTCACTAGCTCTGTGACCTTGGGCAAGTCACTTAATCCCAATTGCCCTGACCTCACCTCTCAAAAAAAAAAAAAAAAAAAAAAGGATTGGTTCAAAATATTCAAAAGAATGAAAAAAGAAGAAAATGTAAAATACCTCATTGTAAAAACAACTGACCTGGAAAATAGATCTAGGAGAGATAATTTTAACATTTTTGGACTATCTGAAAGTCATGATTAAAATAAGAGCCTGGATAGAATTTTAAAGAAATTATCACAGAAAACTACCCTGATATTCTAGAACCAGAGGGTAAAAGTTTTTGGAAGAATCCACCAGTCATCTCCAGAAGGACGTCCCAAAGTGAAAACTCCAAGGAATAGTGTAGCCAAATTTCAGAATTGTCTAATAGGGAGAAAATACTATAAGCAGCCAGAAAGAAACAGCTTAAATATCATGAAGCCACAGTCAGGGTTACACAGAATTTAGGAATTTCTACCTTAAAGAACCAGAGGACTTGAAATGTGGTATTACAGAAGGCAAAGAGCTTGGATTACAATCAAGAATAAGCTACCCATCAAAAGTGAACATAATTTTTGGTGGGGGGAGAAGATAGATATTCAATTAAATAGAGGATTTTCCATCACCCCTGATGAAATGATGAGAGCTGATCAGAATATTCTATCTTCATATATAAGCCTCAAGAGAAGCATAATAAGGTAATCATGAAAGAAAAACAAACATGTTATTCAATAAAGTTAAAATTTTCACACCTAAATGGGAAGCTGGTATTCGTAATAATTGAGAACTCTATCTTTATTATGACATTTAGAACAGGTATTGTATTGCTAATGTAATGGGAAGGTATTTCTTGCACATTAATAAGGCTATGTTCCTACTTTGAACCTGAGACATATGGAAACTTGACTCACATGAAACTGAGTCACATGGAGTCTATGGTGGGAGGAACTTGCTGAATGGGGCAGAGAAGGAACAGTTGGAGCAGAAAGTGGGGGAGTGTGGTGGAACTGAGAGAGAGAGGAGGCAGAGAATGTCAGAGCACCTAGCATGGGTGAGAGAGGGGAATTTTGCCTATGGGAGCTTGTTTGTGGGGAGGGCTAGATAGAGGGAAGACTTAGAGATGGTGGTTCTCCCTGCATTGGTAATATATACCAAGTTCTTTATAACCATGATAGATTTGTCTTTCTGGCATATGAATAAATATCTTGTTTATGTCTTCAAAGAAGTGAATCTGTTATATATTGCAATTCAAGCCTAGAAATATACCTGCATATTCATAGGAGCCATATGGGTATCACATTAGTGATATAGGTATACATCAAAAGAGGTTGTAGATATGTTTGCTTTGATGTAATGATATGAAAAATAAATAAGGGGTGAAAAGGATAGTACTGGGAGAAGAGGAAAGGGGGAACAGAATGGGGTAAATTACATCACATGAAAAGGTGGAAAAGGTCTAGGGGTGATCATTATTTGAACCTTACAATTATTGGATATGACTCAAAGAGATAACAAACTCATTCAATTGGGTAAAGTAATATATCTTACCCTTTAGGGTTTCTGTAGGAAGAGAAATGGGATAAAAATTGGAGAGGGAAAGTAAAAGTGAGGGCAGGAGCAGTAAGGAAAAGGGTGAAGAAAAGGAGATGTGCCTAAGAGAAGGGAGGGAAGATTGAGGAAGAAGGTGGTCAGAAGTGAAACACTGGTGAAGAGGGAAAAAGTGAAAGGGAAGAGAAAATACAAACATGGGACAAAATAGGATGGAGAGAAAGGCAAAGTTAGTAATCATAACCGTGATTGTGAATGAGACAAATAGTCCCATTATATGGACACAGAAAGCAGAGTGGATTAAAAACCAAAATTCTACAATATGTTATTTACAAGAAATACAGTTTAAACAGAGAGGTACATACATAGTAAAGGAGAAGGCTGGAGTGGAATATATTATGCTTCAGCTGAAGTACAAAATAAAAAAAAATCAGGTGTAGCAATCCTGCTCTCAAAGAAAATGCAAAAAATAGATCTAATTAAATAGATAAGGAAGAAATTATATGCTGCTAAAAGTTACCATAGATAATGAAGTATTATTAATGCTAAACATATATGTACCAAGGGGTATAGCATCCAAATTCTTAGATGAGAAATTAAGTGAGTTACAGGAAGAAATAGACAGCAAAACTATTGTAATGGGGATCTCAACCACAGCCCTCTCAGAACTAGATAAATCTGACCTTAAAATAAACAAAAAGTTTCATGAGGCAAATAGAAATCTAGAAAAGTTAAATATGGTAGACGTCTTGAGAAAACTGAAGGGCATCACCACAAAAAAAGTTGATCATCATTAGGGCATAAAATCCTCACAATTCACTGCAGAAAGTCAGGGATATTAAATGCATCCTTTTCAGATCATGATGCAATAAAATTATGTATAAAAATGGACATCAAAAGACATACTAAAAGCTATTTGAAAACTAAATAATTCAATCCTAAGGCATGAATACATCAAACAATAAATCATAGAAACAATCAGTAATTTCATCATAGAGAAGGCCGATAATGAGACAATATATCAAAACTGAGGCAATGCAGCCAAAGCAGTTCTTAGGGGAAATTTTATATCCCTAAATGCTTTTAAAGAAATAAAATAGAGAAAAATGAGATCAATTAATTTGGCACACAACTAAAAAAATCTAGGAAAAGAAAAAAATTAAAATCCCCAATTGAATAGCAAGATAGATTTCTATATTCAATATATATATATATAATTGCTTCTTTGAGCCAATACTGATGAGAGGCAAAGCTCAAAGAATGCCTACTGCCCCCCCTTCCATCTTCCCTTCCACTGTAATAAGCCATGCTTAACTCTACATGTGAGATAATTTACCCTATTCTAACCTCTGCCTTCTTTCTGCACTCATTGCACTCCTCTTTCTCATCTCTTAATTTTTAAATGTCATTTCCTCAAATTCAGCTCGTACCCATATTCTCTATGTTTATGATTTCTATCTGTACTCTTAGTTGCAAAATTTTTGAGAGTTGTAAGTATTTTTCTTATAGGGATATAAATAGATTAGTTATATTGAATCTCTTCTGTTTTCTTTTCACTTTTTACCTGTTTATGCTTCTCTTGGGTCTTGATATTAGAGATTAAATTTTTGGCATAATTCTGGTCTTTTTTTTTTTTTAAAGCAATTGAGGTTAAGTAACTTGCTCAAGGTTACACAGCTAGTCATTATTTATGCGTGGGTGCTCATTTTCTGAGGCCGGATCTGATTTCGGGTCATCCAAACTCCGAGGCCGGCGCTCTTACTCACTGCGCCACCTAGCCGCCCCTTTAGGGCAATTGGGGTTAAGTAACTTGCCCAAGGTTACACGGCTAGGTTTTTTTGTTTGTGTGGATTAAGTGTAGGAGGCCGGCTCCGAACTCAGGTCCTTCTGATTCCAGGGCCGGAGCTCTATTCACTGCGCCACCTAGCTGCCCCAATTATGGTCTTTTTTTAAAAAAAGCTTGAATTCTATTTCATTCACTTACCATTTTTTTCCTCGATGCATAATTTTATGGGGTAAGTGATTCTTGGTTACAGTCCTAGCTCATTTGCATCCTAGCATATCTTGTTCCATGACCTCTGATCCTTTAATGTTGCATTTGCCAAGTCCTGTGTGATCCTGATTGTGATTCCCTGATATTTGAATTGTTTCTTTCTGGCTACTTGCAGTGTTTTTCATTGACATGATAGTTCTGAAATTTGACTATAATTGTCCATGGGATTTTTATTTTGGGATCTCTTTCTTGAGGTGATTTGGAGATCCTTTCAATGCCTATTTTACCCCCTGGTTCCAGGACATCAGGGTAGATTTTTTCTTGAAAATTTCTTAAATGATGCTGTCCAGATGCTCCTTTTGATTATGGTTGGCAAGTAGTCCAGTGTTTCTGATATCTCTCCTAGACCTATTTTTCAAGTAGGTTATTTTTCCCATGAGGTATTTTACATTTTCTTCCATTTTTTTTTCATTTTTTGAAATTATTTGATTGATTCATGTCTCATAGAGTCATTAGCCTCCACTTGCCTAATTCTAACTTTTAACGTTTAGTTTTCCTCAATTAGCTTTTTATAATTTCTTTTCCATTTGGCCAATTACACTCTTTTGTTGTTCAAAATTTTATTTTAAACTATAACACCAGAACACAGCTACAGAATAGATAAAAGAAACAAAAATATATCAGAAACTTAAATACTGGAACTTAAATACAAAGTCAGGAAGAAAAAATGCATGTTGTGCTAGTAGAACACAAGAGAATATTCAAATTATGTAACAATAAATTTTCATTTCAAAGAAGCCTATGTGATAAATAATACTTGTGTTGAGAATTGCCCATCTTTTCTTTGCTTCCTTGTGAGTTTCCTTTTGTTCTCTGTTGTGTACTTTTTTCTTTGTTCTTTTATTCCTTCCCCATAGAAGGCCAAAATAATGTTTAAATATGTTTCTCTATAGCTTCCCCATTCCCCCAGAAAGCTAAAAAAAAGTTTAGATATATTTCTCCATAGCTAAAGATATATGCATACACATATACATTTATACATACATATGTAGACACATACTTTCCCAAACCTATTCAACTCCCAATGTTTGTTTTTATGTGTGTACATATCTCTTGTTTCCCATCCCTCTTGCCTCCTCTATTTTACTTTTACCCACTACCTTGCCTTCCTATGACTTGCCTACCCTGTTTCAAGGATCCTTCCCCATCTTCCCATTCCCATAAATCTAAACATCCTTCTATACCCGAATTTATCTATATCCTCACCCTTCCCTCTAAAGATCCTTCCTTTGTCCTCTCCCCCTCCTTATATACCTACCATTTTATTTCTTCTGAATTTAGAAGACTATCATACTACTCTCTCTCTCTCTCTCTCTCTCTCTCTCTCTCTCTCTCTCTCTCTCTCTATATATATATATATATATATATATATATATATATATATACACATATATATATATATATATATATATATATATATATATATGTTTTGTTCCCTCTTAATCTCATTCCCGATGAAAGGAGGTTACAAGAACTACCAGTCTTCCTCCCCTGTCTAATTTCTCTGTATCAATTCTTCCTCTTGAATCTCATTTGTATAAAATAATTGCTCTTTTAAGCTGTTCCTAAATGAGTTTTTAAATTCATATACTCAAGTTGATCCCAATCTTTCTTATGAACTACCCACTTATTGATAATAATCTTAGAAGTACATTTTACATATATAAAAAGTAGACAGTCTGTCCTTATGAATTCCTTATAATCAGTCTTTATTATGTGCTTTATATTTCTATTGCTTCTTGTATGTCAAATCTTGTATTAATTCAGGCTTGTTTTAAACAGAGTCTTGAAAGTCTGAAAGTTTATCAAATGTTCATTTTTTTGGTTCAAGATAATGCTTAAATTAGCAGGGTTTGATATTTTTGGTCAGAGCTGTTTTTTTTTTTTTTTTTTTTTTGCTCTTCAATATATTGTGTCCCAAGACCTGCAACCCTTAATTCTCTGCTGCTATGTCTTGTGTAATTCTTATTTTGGCACCATCATATTTAAATAGTTTTAATCTTGCTGCTTTTAATATTTTCATTGAGCTGGATGTTATAGAATTTGACTATGATATTCCTGTGAGTTTTCCTCATAGTATATCTTTTAAGTGGTGAACGATGGATTTTTTCCATTTCTATGTTCCACCCCTTGTTCTAATGCTTCAGGACAATTTTCTTTGATTATTTCTTGAATTATTGTATCAAAATTTTTTTTATCATAACTTTCTGTTATTTCAATTATTCTTATATTTCCTCTTCTTGTTCTATTCTCCAAATCTGTTGTATTTCTTATGTTTTTCTTATGTTTCACTTTCTCTTCTATTTTTTCATTGTTCATATTTTGTTTAATCATTTCTTGATGTATTATAATTTCACAGGCTTCATTTGGCCAATTCTAATTTTCAAGGTGTCATTTTCTTCCTTAAGATTCTGGATTTGCTTTTCTAGTTGGTTGACTTTCCTTTCATACCCTTCTTATTTTTCTTGGATTATTCTTATTTTCTTTTTTTTTTTAGTTTTTCCTCCATCTCTGTCATTTGATTTTTAAGTCTTTTTAAAAATCTATGAATTCTATTTGGGCAGGGGACCATTTGCATTACTCTTCAGGGGTTTCTTTACTTCAATATCCTCTTCTTAAAATGACGCCGAGTCATCTTTATTCCCATTATAGTTTTCTTTGTTTGGTTTCTTTCTCCTTTGCCTGGGCATTCTTTGTGGTAATACCTTAATTATTTGTAATCACTTCTAGCCCTGGTGTATGGGGAATGGTACTGCTTGCTGAGATTTCAGTTCTCCCCTCTAGCCTGAAACCAAAGCCAAACCTCCAACCTCCTGTAAGTGCCCACTACCAGGGGCTTTCTACCCCACTGCTTTTGTACTCACTGGGCATCTGCTAGATCCTTCCCACACCAGCTGCTCTTTTCAGCACAACTGAGTCTGATATTCCTTGTCAGCAGAGGTTCCCTTGATCTTCCCAGGCTCAGATGCCCAACTCCTCTTTTTTTTTTTTTTTTGGAGGGCAATTGGGGTTAAGTAACTTGCCTAAGGCCACATGGCTAGGTTTTTATTTGTGTGTGCGTTAAGTGTCTGAGGACGGATCTGAACTCAGGTTGTGCTGACTCTAGGGCTGACTCTCTACTCACTGCGCCACCTAGCCGTCCTCCCAACTCCTCTTACTATCTCAGAGGTAAAAGTTCCAGTGGCTGCTGCTGTGGCAGCCTCTCAAACCAACAAACCCCAGGGCTTTTGGCTTGTTGTTTAAGAGGCTTGAGGCCTGCTGTTAAAGCAGAACCCAGCCTGGAGGTGTTTAGTCTTCACAGGGACCAAGCCTTCTCCTGTGGTTTTTCTTCTGATCTTTACAAATTGTTCCAGGAAGACTCTGGTCATGCCCCTGTTCTTATTTATCTTCACCCTAAAGTGCTTTATTAACTCTTGTGGGGGAAAATCTTGGGAGCTTGGGACTTTCTGGCCTACTCCCCATTTTCCCAGAATCCTCTCTTCCAGTTGTACTCTTTAATGCGTTGTATTCTTCAGTGGATGTTTATATTTGCTTTTCCATTTGGCCAGTCTTTCTTTCTAAGCACTTTTCAAAGTTGTTGACTCTTTTTTTTTAATTCTCTTGCGTCATTCTCATTTCTTTTCCTAATTTTTCTTCTATTTCTCTTATATAATTTTGAGCCCCTTTTTGAACTATTCCCTAATTTTTTTTTGACTTGAGACTGCTTCTTGTTTTTCATTGGGGTTTTTTCTGTAGATGTTTTTACATTGTTGTTCTCTTCCACGTGCATGTCTCAGTATTCCTTGTCACCGTAATAACTTTATATGGTCATATTCTTTTTTTGTTATTTTTTCTCATCTCGTTTTTGGTCTTTTTTCCTTCCTTTTAAACTTGATCTCTGCTCCTAGGATGGAAAGGACTGTATCTCAGACTTCTTTTGCAAGTGGTTACAGGCCATGGTTATTTATCTGGTTCTGCTCTGTTAGCCTGAGTCCCATGGGGAACCCTCATGTCTCATGCTGTGCAAAGGGAGTATGGCAGGAGTGGCTGGTGCTGCTGGAGGTTGTTGAGGTCTGGCAGCTTACCTTGTACTGAGAGGAGGTCCCAGGTGTGGTGTCTGTCATGTACTGAGGCCAAATATGGCATTTCTGCATTTCTCTGCAATTCTTAAAGTTGGAGTCTGCCAGTTGCCCTGGCTATGCTGAGCTGCATGAGAGGTTCTGGTGTTGGAGTTTGCCTGCTTCATCAATGGGACTCAGGATCTCCTGCTGGTTTACTGAAGTGGGGCTTGCTGGTATGCAGTCTTGAAATGCATTTTACCAAAGTGAGACCATTATGAACTTTCTTTACCATTCTCCAAGTCTCCCAGGATAAAATATGATACCCCTCCATCTTTCTGTTGGCTTTGCTCTTCCAGGATTTGTTCTGAGATGCTATTTTATGGTTGTTTTGCAGTGAATATGGGAGAACTACAGTGATTTACTGCTTACTCCACCATCTTGGCTCCTGGAAACCACATTTTCTTGCCATGTGATTTCAGTACCTCTGGAGAAGAGAGTTAGGCTGACAACTTTGTGCAAATCTTCCTCACTTAAATCCAATTCACATGCAAGTCAAGACATCATCTTGTGATACAATTAGCACTCTTGTAAAAGCATGGATGAACAATAACAACAACTGAAGTTGAAGCTTGAATACTATACCCACATGAGAAGACAGCCCTCATTGTAAAAGACCCTGAGGCTTGGAAAGGTTGAAGGTTAAAGGAGGGATATATGACAGAAGATGAGATGGGTGGATGGTATAATGGGAGCAATCAACATGAGTTTCAATAGACTTTGGGATATAATGGAGGATTTAATGGCCAGGCTTGCTATGGTCCTTTGGGTCACAAAAAGTTGTACATGACTGAAGGAACAACAACTTTGTTAATAAGATAAAAATAAGATGTCAGCAGACATTTATTAGGTATCTTGTATATACAGGGTAATTTTGGATGAGATGTAAAATGTAGTTGACACAATAATTGCCCTTTGATATTTATAAACTAATGGAGTTGATAAACATAGAAATGCAAATGGTACCAAATGCATTTAATAAGTACACATATGGTGTGTCCACAGAGTAATATGGGTAATTAAAAAAAAGAGTCATCATTAGCTAAGAGGTTTGCAGTTGAATTGGACTTTAAAATGTCATGGGTGGCTTCAAGGGTGGGTGGAATGCATTTTAGGTATGGGGAACAACTTGAACCAAAAGCACAGTGGAAGGAAGTTGAAGAATATTCTTGGTGTTCAGTTAACAGGCCTTTAGACATGGAACATGAAATATATAGATAAAACAATTAAAGTTGTAAACATAGAGTGGTAGTAAATTATATAGTCCTTTTGAAAAGAGTCAAGGAAAGAAGAACATGACTTTTTAAGTACTATGTAATCATGGCAGGATTTTGAGCATAGAGCATAGTTACAAATTTGTATCTAAAGGAGATTTCTTGATATTGATCTCTGTTCTTTCTCCATCTCCCCTATATTTACACTTAGTAATTAAACAACTTTTTTTGGTGCTTAACGTACAAGTTTAGTAGATATAAGACAAGGAATAAGTTAGTACATTTAAGAGTTAATACATAAGGCCTTTCTGGAAAACACTGCTTCCTTATAATTTTAAGATATTTCTGACAAAGTTACTAATATTGTATCTAAGCAAATACTAAATTTCAATATAATAATTAATTTGCTACATCTATATACTGTGAAGATTATCTATCTATCTATCTATATATGAATAGATACTTAGATAGATGGGTGTATGGGCCTCACTTTTTTTCTCAAGGGAAAGGGATAGTCTTGAACATGGTAATCCATAATTTGAAATTTTAATTTATATATTTTTAAAAATCTAATGTTTTGCAATATAGATAGCTAAAATAGAGGAATGACCAAAGTTTGAAACCATAACCAACATTATGCTACAAACTCCAAAACACCAATAGCAGCAAAACAACAACAAAAACCACACATGTATTTCATATGCACAATCAACAAGGAAATGACTAGCTTTTCAAAATAAATGAGTCAAGCTAGAAATAGAGAAAAAATTACTGGCTATAGGAATTTTTTCTCAAAAATGTTTTTAGAAAGTGATTGTGTAATCTTCTCTGAAAACCTCTAATGTGTTTCATTTAACTGGAATCCTCAGGATATCCAAAATCTATAAGAAGTTAGCAAATCATTAAGAAACAAATTTCCTTGGTAGTACTTACTAACTTATAAAGTTGTGTCCATTCTTATAGGATATTCCTATTTTGTGAATCTCTAAAAAGAATTTCAATTTCATCCACACCATAAGAAATATATCAGACTATGCATGACAGAATTAATTCTCTCATGTTCAACTTAGGAAAAAAAATCCTGAAAAATGAATCTCATATTGAAAGTGCTTGACACAACATTAATTATAGCTCCCCTAATAACATGGAAGTAATTTATTTACATGGTAGGTTTCAATTACTTTTGTTGCTATTGTTATCATTTTTATTTTTTATGGCTAGTCTTGTTTTTTAACAAGTTTCCTATTCACAGTTTCATATTGCAATCTTTACAGTTGACTGGGGTCTTCTTACAAATTAATTGCACTTGTTCGAGGAAATTGCTTAGGCCTTGGAAACAGAAAGAATTTATTATCATTACAAGAGACAAAATCTCTCTCCAACGTATTTAGAGAAAGGGGTATGGCAGTCAATGAAAATATTGCTCCTAATATTAAATAAAAAGGCACACATTTCATAGAGGTAGGGTTTTTAAATATTTATGTTACTGCTTTATACTTTATTGTCTATTCAATTTGGTAAAACATATCAGAGAACAGGCCTTTGAGTCAGAAAGAACTCATTTCAATTTCTGCCTCTGCCACATACTACCTTTGTGGTGCTGAGCAAATCATTTAACTTTTCAGAATCCTAACTCAAATCTCTATGACTACAAGCAGAAGAAAGTATCAGATCTGTCCTGATGGTGGGAGTTTCCTTATTGGGAGTTTTCCTATACAATGGATATCACATATCTGGATTTGAAAAAAAATTTGGTGATGGAATAAAATACTGAGTAGAGAGGCCTTGGATATATATTCTTGACTCTAGTCTAACATACCATGTGTCTATTTTAAATGAGTAAACTTGGGGGGGGGGGGTGCTTTACCCTCCAAATCCATGCTTCCCCTCTATTTTTCTGTTTTCCTTTCCCTGTCCATTATGGAGTACTTGGTAGGGTGCAGAGAACAGGTTTTGTAGTATTCAATTGCACTGTTACTAAGAACTAAATTATTATTTATAGATACACTAAAGAGTCTGTGATTGTTGAAAGTTCCTATTTTAGACTGGGGACCATCTTATTTTTTCTATGTATGATGGGTTTCCATGGCCAAAGAATTTATTAGTAAATAATCTGACTATAAGTAATAGGCCTTCAGATTTAGTCTGGTCCTAGGAATTCCATCTAATTCTTTATCAAAAGACATTCCAACAAATTAAAACCTGTAGAGTGTACAGTTCACTTATGTAGATGTTAAAAACTTATGGTCATCTCCATGCCCCAAGGAGTCTTCTTCTTATTAATAGTATTGATAAATATTAGGAAATAGCTATGTATTATTTTCCAAAATGACAAGTTTCTCTTTTTTCCAATCACCCAGCTGTTCTTTATTGTGCTTCCAATTGTGACCTTCTGTAGAAATGTATATTATATCTGAGAATAAATTACATTAGTTCCTTTCTTGCTACTGCTCCTTTAATGGAATATAAATTCTATATTCCTTCCACTGTTATAATTTAATCATAACCTCTATATGAGGAAGAGTAACTGGGTACAAATCACAAACCTGCCCCTATGAAATCTGGTTCAAATGATCTCATCTCTCTGGGTCTGTTTTGACACTGGTAAACTGGCATGTTGTGAATTCACAGAAGGCAATATAGTACAATGAAAATATTGCTGAATTTAGAATAAGAGGTATTGGATTCAAATCTTGACTCAGTGATATATTCATTTGTTATTGTTGTTGTTCAGTTGTTTTCAGTTATATCCAGCCCTTTGTAACTCTGTCTGGACTTTTATTCACAAAGATACTAGAATGGTTTGTTATTTTCTTTTCTTGTTCATTTTACAAATGAGAAAACTGAAACAAAGAAAGTTAAGTAATTTGGTCAGGGTCACACAGATATTAAGTGTCAGAGGTTAGAGGTTACTGACCCTAGGTCTTGCACACCATACACTCTACCACCAAACTAACCATAATAATTTGTGACAATGAGTAAATTGGGTTTTTTCCCCTCTGGGCCTTGATTTCTCCATCTTTAAAATAAAGAAATTAGAAAACCATTGAATTAATAAATAACACTAAGAGCTGGTTTTATGAAAAAATCAACAAAATTGATAGACCCTTAGTCCATATGATAAAAAAAAGAAAGAAGAAAACCAAATTATGAGGATCAAAAATAAAAAGGGTGAATCTACCTCCAATGAAGAGTAAATCAAAAAAATAATGAGGAATTATTTTTTCCCAATTGTATGCACATAAATATGACAATCTTAGTGAAATGGATGAATATTTACAAAATCACAAGTTGCCCGGATTAACTGAAGAGGAAGTGAATTACCTAAATAACCCCATCTCAGAAAAAGAAATCAAACAAGCCATCAATGAACTCCCTAGGAAAAAATCTCCAGGGCCAGATGGGTTCACTAGTGAATTCTATCAAACATTTAAAGAACAATTGATTCCAATACTCTGGAAACTATTTGGGAAAATTAGTGAAGAAGGAGTCCTACCAAACTCTTTCTATGACGCAAATATGGTACTGATTCCTAAATCAGGAAGAGATAAAACAGAGAAAGAAAATTATAGACCAATCTCCCTCATGAATTTAGACGCAAAAATTCTAAATAAGATATTAGCCAAAAGACTCCAACAACTTATCACAAAAATAATACACCCTGATCAGGTAGGATTCATTCCAAGAATGCAAGGATGGCTTAATATTAGGAAAACCATCAGTATAATTGAGCATATCAACAACAAAACTAGCAAAAACCACATGATCATCTCAATAGATGCAGAAAAGGCTTTTGACAAAGTACAACATCCATTCCTATTAAAAACACTAGAAAGTATAGGAATAAATGGAGCCTTCCTTAAAATAGTTGCTAGCATCGATCTAAAACCATCAGCAAGTATTATATGCAATGGGAATAAACTAGAAGCCTTTCCAATAAGATCAGGAGAGAAACAAGGGTGTCCACTATCACCCCTCTTATTCAGTCTGGTACTAGAAACGTTAGCAGTAGCAATTAGAGAAGAAAAAGAAATCAAAGGAATCAAATTAGGCAAAGAAGTGACCAAGCTGTCACTCTTTGCAGATGATATGATGATATACTTAGAGAATCCTAGAGAATCAAGTAAAAAATTACTTGAGACAATAAATAAATTTGGCAAAGCTCCAGGATATAAAATAAACCCACATAAATCCTCAGCATTCCTGTACATCTCTAATAAAACTCAACAGCAAGAGATAGAAAGAGAAATTCCATTTAAAGTCACTGTAGACATTATAAAATATTTGAGAATCTACTTGCCAAAACAAACCCAGAATCTATATGATCACAACTACAAAACACTTCTCACACAAATAAAAACAGATCTAAATAGTTGGAAAAATATCAATTGCTCGTGGCTGGGTCGAGCTAATATAATAAAAATGACAATTTTACCCAAACTAAACTATATATTTAGTGCCATTCCAATCAGTTTACCAAAAAACTACTTTGTAGAGTTAGACAAAATGATAACAAAATTTATTTGGAAAAACAAACGGTCTAGAATATCAAGGGAATCAATGAAAAGACATGCTAGGGAAGGTGGACTAGCTATGCCAGATCTTTTTTTTTTTTTCTTTAAACAATTACTTTATTAACTTCTGTTTTACATCATTCATTTCCACCAGATTTTGAGTTACAATCATTTTCCCCCCATTATTCCCCTACCCAACCTCCCAGAATAGCAGTCCCACAAGATATCGCTTCCTCCAATCTGCTCTCTCCCATACCTTCTCCCATACCCCCATCGACTTTTCCATTAGAGGAAGATGAATCTTTGTGTCCCAATGCCTGCACATCTTATCTCCCAATTATAGGCAAAAGAGTATTAATAATAGTATTTATATATATATTTGAAACATTTAATGTTACGACCTCGAATTTCAGATCCATTTCCTTCCTCCCTTGTCACCCATTCCTTCTTGGGATATAAGTAATTCAGTATATGTTGTACATGTCTAGCTATGCAAAACATTATCATAGTAGATATATTGTTCAAGGCTGCTTATAATTCCCTCCCACTCATCCCACCCCCCACCTGGTCCATTCCCTACATGATCCTGTCCCTCTTCTATAGTGGGTACTTCCAACCTCCCCTCCCCCAAGGATGCCCTCCCATCCATCATCCCTCCTCTCATCCCCCTTCCCCCTATCCTGCTGCAGGTTGAGATATCCCATTTAGTATGTATGTCATTTTCTCCCTGAACCAAATTCAATGTGAATGTGGTTTTGCCTTTTTAGCCTTCCTTATTCTCCCCCTCCTTTGCACCCACTTCCCCTACATGGGATAGTTTACCCTACCATGTCTCTCCCCATCTCCTCTTGCCACTTTCCTCTCTCACCTCATAATTTCATCCCTTGAGTACTCTCCCTTCCCAACAAAATCAACCTATGCCCTCTATCCATATATAACTGTAACCATATACACACACATTCACATATGTATTCGTATGACCACACCCCCTTCTTCCATTATTTTCATAGTGAGAAAGATATCATCAGTCACAGATATTGCTTTTCCATATAGGAATGTAAATAGTTCAACTTTGATAAGTTCCTTTTGATTTCTTTTCCCTGATTACCTTCTCAGGCATCTCTTACTTCTTGCGTCTGGATGTCAAATTTTCTATTCAACTCTGGTTTTTTCCTCAAGAATGCTTGAAAGTCCTCTATTCCACTGAATGACCATATTTTCCCCTGAAACAAAATACTCAGTTTTGCTGGGTAGGTAACCCTTGGGTTCATTCCCAGGTCTTTTGCCCTCTGGAATATCATATTCCATGCCCTTCGATCCCTCAGTGTAGAAGCTGCCAGGTCCTGGGCTATTCTGATTGTGTTTCCACAATATTGAAATTGTTTCTTCCTGGCTGCTTGTAGTATTTTCTCCTTGATCTGGGGATTCTGGAACCTGGCTATAATATTCCTGGGAGTTTTCTTTTGGGATCTTTTTCAGGAGGTGATCTGTGGATTCTTTCAACCTCTATTTTGCCCTCTGGATCTAAAACATCAGGGCAGTTTTCCTTGAGAATTTCTTGAAGGGTGATTTCTAGGTTCTTTCCTTGATCATGGCTTTCAGGTAGTCCAATAATTTTTAAATTGTCTCTCCTGGATCTATTCTCCAGGTCAGTGGTTTTTCCCATGAGATATTTCACATTGCCTTCTAATCTTTCATTTGTTTGGATCTGCTTAACAGCATCTTGATTTCTCATAAAGTCACTAGCTTCCATTTGCTCCAGTCTAACTCTGAAGGAATGAATCTCCTCAGTGAACTTTTGAGATTCTTTTTCCATCTGGCAAATTCGACTTTTTAAGGCATTCTTCTCCTCATTGCCCTTTTGGGCCTCCTTTGCCATTTGAGTTAGTCTATTTTTTAAGGTGTTATTTTCTTCAGTCAGGCTGTTGACCCTCATTTCATACTTTTCCTGCATCCTTCTCATTTCTCTTTCTAATTTTTCCTCCACTTCTCTTATTTGATTTTTAAAGTCCTTCTTAAGGTCCTCTATGGCCTGCAACCCGCTCATGTTTTCCCCTGGGGCTTTTGGAGCAGGACTTCTGACCTCACAGTCCTTTTCCCGCTCTATGCCCCCAAAATAGGAGTCTAGGGTTGCATTTTTCTGTTTCCTTTGCCTTGGCATGTTGCCACTTAATTGCTTGACTTTTGGGCTTGTTGCCACACTATGGCTTTAAGGCCAGATAGAGGAATTTTCGTCCCGAACGTGTGGGGGGCAACTTCCGTTTCTGGCAAGCTGTAAACCCACCCACAACTTCCACCCTAGATCACAATCCAGATCCAGGGAGGTTAAAGCAAGAGCGATTACCCCCCAAGACTGATCGCTGGATCTCCCCACGATTTGTAGGCTGGGAGCCGGAAATGCCTCTGAAAACTACACAGTGGCTTGTCTCCTCAGCAGCTTCTAGCCCCCAGGGGAGGGAGCTGACGCATTCCCCAAATACAGGTCCCAAAGTCCATAGGACACTAACCTCTTACTTTGTCCTAGGCAAGTCTATGTTGATAATTCTGGCGTCTCCACAGTTCCTGGTGTTCTGGGGTTCCTCCAGCCGGCTGCTGGCCCTGCTGCCCTGGGGCTAAAACCTCGGCTCACGTGGACCTGGGCTCGGCTCGGCTCCTGCGCTCTGCGCGCTGCCGGCTCCCAGATCACTGCGCTGGTCCTTCCTGCAGGGTGCTGGGCTGTCCTCAGCGGGAGGTTAGCTTCTCTGTGTCGTTCTGTGGGTGCTGGGGCTCCAGAAGATTTTCAGAGTCCTTTTTTACATTGTTTGTGGAGAATCTGGGGGCAGAGAGGCTTGGATGAGCTGTTTCTACTCCGCCATCTTGGCTCCGCCCGCTATGCCAGATCTTAATCTGTATTATACAGCAGCAGTCATCAAAACTGCTTGGTACTGGCAGAGGTGTAGAGTAGTGGATCAATGGAATAGATTAGGTGCAGGAGACCCAGCAGTTAATGAATATAGCAATCTATTGTTCGATAAACCCAAAGACCCCAGTTTTTGGGATAAGAATGCACTATTTGACAAAAACTGCTGGGAAAACTGGAATACAGTATGGCAGAAACTGGGCATAGATCACTATCTAACACCATATACCAAAATCAAGTCTAAATGGGTGCATGATCTAGGTGTAAAGGATGATACTGTAAGCAATTTGGGAAAGCAAGGAATAGTTTACCTGACAGATCTGTGGAGAGGGGAAGACTTTAGGACCAAACAAGAATTAGAGAGCATTATAAAATGCAAAATGGATAATTTTGATTACATTAAATTGAAAAGCTTCTGTACAAACAAAGCCAATGTAACCAAGATCAAGAGGGAGGTGGGAAATTGGGAAAGAATTTTTACAACTTGTGTCTCTGATAAAGGATTCATTTCTAAAATTTATAGAGAATTGAGCCAAATCTATATGAATACAAGTCATTCCCCAATTGAGAAATAGTTAAAGGATATGAACAGGCAGTTTTCAGAGAAAGAAATTAAAGATATCTATAAGCATATGAAGAAATGCTCTAAATCACTATTAATTAGAGAAATGCAAATCAAAACAACTCTGAGATACCACATCTCTCCAGTCAGATTGGCTAAGATTACAAAACAAGAAAGTGACAAATGCTGGAGAGGATGTGGGCAAATTGGAATGCTAATACATTGCTGGTGGAGTTTTGAACTTATCCAACCATTCTGGAGATCAATCTGGAATTATGCCCAAAGGATTATACATAATTTCATACCCTTTGACCCAGCCATACCACTTCTAGGGTTATATCCCAAAGAGATCATAGAAGTGGGAGGAAGACCCATATGTACAAAAATATTTTTAGCAGCCCTTTTTGTGGTTGCAAAGAATTGGAAACTAAAGGGGTGCCCATCAATTGGGGAATGGCTAAACAAGTTGTGGTATATGAATGTAATGGAATATTATTGTGCTATAAGAAACGAGGAGGTGACAGATTTCATAATTACCTGGAGAGACTTATACAAACTGATGCTGAGCAAGAAGAGTAGAATCAGAAGAAATTTGTATACAATCACAGACATACCATATCTGTGATGACCAACTATGACAGACTGGACTCTTTTCAGCAATGCAGTGATATAAGTTAATCCCGAATGACTCAAGAAAGTGAGAAATGCGCCATCCAGAGATATAACTAGAAAGAACTGAGCCTGAATCCTGATGGAAGCAAACTAAATGATCTTGTTCTTCTCATTGTTTGGTTTTACTTCTTCCTTACCATCTTTCATCCCACCTAGTACAATATGCCTTTGTAATTGGAATAATGTTTAATATGAATGCATTTGCAGACCCTATACTGTACTATATGTTGTCATGAGGGGAGGGGGGAGGGAAGTAAAGGAAATTTGAAAATCAAGGAACTATGGAATTGAATCTTGTTAACTGAAACTAAACTAATAAATTAAAAAAAAATTTAAAAAAAATTCCTTTCTGGTTGCAAGTCTAGCTTGTCTAAAAGTTGCACTTTTAAACAGGCTCCCTATTATTGGATAGAATTAATTTTTATAGCTCACTTATTTGACATCAATTGACTCTTCCCCTTAGAACTGGCAGGGATGAAAATTTGTAGCTAATACAATTGGATAAAATATATATAAATGGAAATATAGATAAAATAGTAATAATGCTTGCTAATAATTACTGTGTGACTATGCTAACCACTTAAACTTTGGGCCTCAATTTTCCCTTTCTTTAAGGAGGGGATCAGAAGAGATAATCACTAAGATCACTTTCAGCCATAAATCTTTTATGCTATGAACTTGGAGTCTAGTGTTCATCAGCCTAACAATTATAGATAGGTCAGATTTATCTTCAAGGCCAAGAGATGATTCAAGAAGAATCTATTTGGAAGAAAGAAATAAGAAAAGAATTTAAGGCTTGTGATGGCAAAAGTCACCTGAGGAGAGCCTTGAAAATCAATTTGATTTATTTTAATTGAAAAATATTATATAATCAAAGTTAATACTTTGGAGACTAGTGTGATTTGAGCATGGGAAATGAGTGTCTGTCGATAACTTATTCTCTGAATTGTACTAAAAGGAGCTGAAACACAGCATACTAGTATATAAAGTTTCCATGATGTTGATACTATCATTCTTATTTCCAAGGACTTTCCCTTGCCTGAACTGAGAAAAAAGTCATGTACTCCAAAACAAAGCTAAAAAACACTCTTGCTTCAGTTACAAATGTATCCGTAACTTGAGAATTGATGGCCCCTCAGGAATTTAACCTTGTTCAGTTAATTGTCATCAGGACTACTATCCTCAGGACCACATGTTAAAAGATTATGATTTAGAATTAGTGACACCTGGAGGCCTCAGCAAAAGCACCAATCCATACAGCACTGAGACATCTCAAGGCTGCAGCAACAATTTAGGAAGGTGAGCCACTCTGTATTTTCAGAGGCCTGATCCTGTGCTTTCCTGTTAGCATCAATTGTCCCAAGAATCTTTCTGGATAATTCTTTACAAGGAAAATTTGAATAGTAAGATGGTATAGTAAACTCTCTATTTCATCTCCTTTATTATTTTTTGTTTTAATTGGACCTGTCATTTCACCTGGGTAGGGAACTACTGGATTATATTAATACTGCTGTGGGCTGCTCAGTGTCCAGCACTTAGCATGATTCGGAGATGTGAATAAGAAATGACCAGGCCATGTGGGTAGCTCAAGGAAGAACCATGAACTCCTTTTATTGATACTCAGGGAAAGGTTTTTATAGGGCAAAGCGACAAAGGACTGGAAGGAAGAGAAATCATTATCTTAGTCTGTTGTATCCTGGAAGTAGCATGGTAATAAGGCCTATTGTTTCCTAGGTGCCATAGAGTCTTAGGCAGTTATCTCTTATCTTAGTCAGTTACATCTGAAAGGATGCTCTTGAGAGCTGTCCTCAAAGCCTAATGGCCAAGGCCCCATCATCAAGAACATCTGCATAAGAACTGACTTCCTGCAAATGTTTTGGACAACTAAAGTTTTGGGGCAGAGCCTCTTAGCCTCAGAACTCAAATACCATCCTTATAAGTGTAACCCATATCAAAAGTAAATGTTTTGTTGTTATTCCATTTCAATTGTATCTGACTCTTCATGACCCCATGAGGTTTTCTTGGCAAAGATACTGGAATGGTTTGCCATACTTTTCTCTAGTGTATTTTACATATGGTAGAACTGAGGCAAAAACTGTTAAGTGACTTGCCCAGTGTCTCACAGCTAGTAAGAGTCTAAGACTGGATATAAACTCATGTCTTTCTGACTCCAGTTCACTATTCCAACCTGCTGCCATTTTAAATGATTTCTAATATAGATAGAAAGACAGACAGATATATATATATATATATATATATATATATATATATATGCATATGTATATATATATATATATATATATATATATGCATGTATATGTTTCTGGGTATGTGAGTATGCATGTATGTATAGATACATATAATACAGATGTCTTAGTTTTCTCAAATGTCATTGAAATTCCAGCTCTGTTAGGCTGTCAGTAGCTGTTTAACCCTGGTAAATAATTTCACTTCTCTGGGCCTTAGTTCTCTCATCTCTACAATAGAGTTGGCTTTACCCACCCCATAGGACGGTAGTGAAATAATCATATTATACACTTTAAAATGTTAGAGAGGGCTTATTATAAGCCCCCTTCCAGTGGATATTATAACTTCATGACGAAGACCTACTGACCAGTCAGCAGGCTACTATTATCTCAGTAGACAGTTAATTTCTTAAATATTTTGCTTAGCAACTGAAAAATCATGTAGCAGCCCCTAGAGACTCTTGACTAAAAAGTCTTATGATAAGAGTAGGGGCAGAAACCAGGGGAAAAGAGGAAAAAAATTTACAATTCATAGAATTATAAAATATTTCTAAATTTTATCTACTAAATCTGGTACTGTTGTGGCTAGAAGTCTCTGTTGCCTTTTGCTTCCAGTTCTGTGCTGGCTAGCTCCAAGTCAACTCCTTCTGGTTTTGCTATCCTTTTAATGGTATCAGGCCCAGAATTCCACTGCTTGGAGGAGGACTGTGAGGTCAGAACTCCTGCACCAAAAGCCCCAAATGAAAATACAAGCTGGCTACAAGCCATAGAGGACCTTAAGAAGCAGATAAGAGAAGTGGGGGAAAATTTGGGAAGAGAAATGAAAAAGATGCAAGAAAAGTATGAAATTACAGTCAACAGCCTGACTGAGGAAAATAACACCTTAAAAAATAGGCTAACTCAAATGGCAAAAGAGGCTCAGAAAGGCAATGAGGAGAAGAATGCCTTAAAAAGTCGAATTTGCCATACGGAACAAGATTCTCAAAAGCTCACTGAGGAGATTCATTCCTTCAGAGTTAGACTGGAGCAAATGGAAGCTAATGACTTTATGAGAAATCAAGATACTATTAAACAGATCCAAACAAATGAAAGAATAGAAGACAATGTGAAATATCTCATGGGAAAAACCACTGACCTGGAAAATAGATCCAGGGGAGATAATTTAAAAATTATTGGACTACCTGAAAGCCACGATCAAAGAAAGAACCTAGAAATCATCCTTAAAGAAATTCTCAAGGAAAATTGCCCTTATGTTTTAGACCGAGTGGGAGAAATACAGGTTGAAAGAATCCACCAATCACCTCCTGAAAATGATCCCAAAAAGAAAACTCCTAGGAATATTATAGCCAGGCTCCAGAACTCCCAGATCAAGGAGAAAATACTACAAGCAGCCAGGAAGAAACAATTTCAATGTTGTGGAAACACAATCAGAATAGCCCAGGACCTGGCAGCACTGACTGAGGGATCGAAGAGCATGGAATATGATATTCCAGAGGGCAAAAGAGCTGGGATTGAAGCCAAGGGTCACCTACCTAGCAAAACTGAGTATCTTGTTTCAGGGGGAAATATGATCATTTGGTGGAATAGAGGACTTTCAAGCATTCTTGATGAAAAAACCAGAGTTGAATAGAAAATTTGACATTCAGACACAAGAAACAAGAGATGCTTGAGAAGGTAATCAAGGAAAAGAAATCAAAAGGAACTTATCAAAGTTGGACCATTTACATTCCTACATGGAAAAACAATAACTGTGTTTGATGAAACTTCTCTCATTATGAAAATAATTGAAGAAGGGTACATGGCATATGTTCACAGGTATACATGGATAGAGGGCACAGGTTGAATTTGATGGGAAGGGATGATTCTTTTTTTTTTTTTGGAGGGCACTTGTAGTTGGGTGACTTGCCCGGTGTCACGTGGCTGGGTTTTTGTTTGTGTGTTGGGTGTCTGGGGCCGGATCCAAGCTCGGGTCCCTCTGACTCCAGGCCCAGTGCTCTGATACCTGTGCCACCTAGCCGCCCCAAGGAAGGGATGATTCTTAAGGGGTGAAGTCAAGAGGTGAGAGAGGAAAATGGCAAGAGGAGATGGAGAGAGACAGGGTAAGGGAAACTATCTCATGTAGAAGAGGCAAGGGGAAGTAGTTGCAGGGGAGGGGAAGAACAGGAAGGCAAAAAGGCAAAAGCATATTCTCATTGAAGTTGGCTCAAGGAGAGAATCACATACATACTAAATGGAATATCTTACCCTCACTCACTCTCCTGTGTAGGGGAAAGGGGCATGAGAGGGGGGGATGATGGAGGGGACAACATTCTGGGGGGAGGGAAGGTTGGAAGTACCCACTATCAAAGAGGGACAGGATCAAAGTAGGGAATGGACCAGGTGGGAGGTGAGACAGGTGGGAGGGAAATATAAGCAGTCTTTTACAATATAATTACTATGGTAATATTTTGCATAGCTATACATGTACTACACATACTGAATTGCTTATCTTCTCAGAGGGAGTGGGTGACAAGGGAGGAAGGGAATGGATCTGAAAACCGAAGTTTTAAAATTAAGTGTTTCATAAGATGTCCAGGCATTGGAGCCCAGAGATTCACCTTGCCCTAATGGCAAAGTCGAAGGGGGAATGGGAGAAGATATGAGAGAGAGAAGATTGGATGAGGGGATATCTAGTGGGACTGCTATTCTGGGGTGGTGGGTAGGGAAAAAATGGGGGAAAATGTAACTCATAATCTGGTGGAAATGAATGATGTAAACCAGAAGTTAATAAAGCATTTGTTTAATTAAAAAAAAAAGAAGAAAGAAAAAAAATTAATTTAAAAAAAAGAAGAAGGAAATTGTTCTGAAAGTCGAGGTCTTAACATTAAATGTTTCAAATATATATATATATATATATATATATATATATATATATATATATATATATACTATTATTAATACTCTTTTGCTTATAATTGGGAGATAAGATGTACAGGCATTGGGACACAAAGATTCACCTTCCTCTAATGGAAAAGTCGAAGGCGGTATGGGGGAAGGTATGGGAGAGAGCAGATTGGAGGAAGCGATATCTTGTGGGACTGCTTTTCTGGGAGGTTGGGTAGGGGAATAACGGGGGGAAATGATTGTAATTCAAAATCTGGCAAAAATGAATGAGGTAAAACAGAAGTTAATAAAGCATTTGTTTAATAATAAAAAAAAAACACCAACAAAAAAAAGAACCTAGAAATCATCCTTCAAGAAACTTTTTTTTTTGCTTTTTTTTTTTTTGGAAGGCAATTGAGGTTAAGTAACTTGCCCAAGGTCACATGGCTAAGGTTTCTGTTTGTGTGTGCATTAAGTGTATGAGGCTGGATCTGATACTCAGGTCCTTCTGACTCCAGGGGCGAGGCTCTACTCACTGCGCCACCTAGCTGCCCCACCTTCAAGAAATACTGCACCACCTAGCTGCCCCACCTTCAAGAAATTCTGAAGGAAAATTGCCCTGATGTTTTAGACCCAGAGGGGGAAATAGAGGTTGAAAGGATCCACAGATCCGCTCCTGAAAAAGATCCCAAAAAGAAAACTTCTAGGAATATTATAATCAGGTTCCAGAGTTCCCAGATCAAGGAGAAAAATACTACAAGCAGTCAGGAAGAAACAATTTTAATATTGTGGAAACACAATCAGGATAACACACGATCTGGCAGTTTCTAGACTGAGGGATCAAAGGTCTTGGAATATGATATTCCAGAGGTAAAAAGAGATGGGATTAAAACCAAGGTTTACCTACCCAGCAAAACTGAGTATCATGATTCAGTGGGAAAATGGTCATTCAGAGGAATAGAGGACTCTCAAGCATTCTTGATGAAAAAACAGAGTTGAGAGGGCAGAGCCAAGATGGCGGAGAAGAAACAAGGTGTCCAAGCAACTCTGCCCCCAAATTTCCTCCAAACTATGTAAAAGGGGACTCTGAACAACTTCTGGAGCCCCAGTACCCACAGAACGACACAGAGAAGCTAACCTCTTCCTGAGGACAGACCAGCAGCCCTGCAAGAAGGACCAGCGCAGTGGTCTGGGAGCTGGAAGCACACAGAACGCGAGGAGCCGAGCACAGGTCTGGTTCGCCTGATTCGCGGTTTTAGCCCCAGGGTGGCAGGGCCAGCAAACTTCTGGAGAGACCCCAGAAAACCAGCAGCTGTGGCGATTCCAGAATTATCAACAGAGACATGCCTAGGACAAAGTGAGAGGTTAGTGCCCTACGGACTTTGGGACCAGTATTTGCGGAATGTGTCGACTTCCTCCCCTGGGGGCTAGAAGCCATTGAGGAGACACGCCATTTTGTCATTTTCAGAGGCAGCTCGAGCTCCTGGCCTGTGAACTGTAGGGAGATCCAGCGATCAATCTTGGGGGGTAATCTCTCTTGCTTTAAACTCCCTGGATCTGGATTGTGATCTGGGGTGGAGGTCATTGGTATGTTTCCAGCTTGCCAGAAACAGAAGTTGCCCCCATACACATTTGGGATGAAAATTCCCCTATCTGGTGGCAAGCACATAGTGTGGCAACAAGCCCAAAAGTCAAGTAATTAAGTGGCAATATGCCAAGGCAAAGAAAACATATTAAGCAGAAAATGCAACCCTAGACTCCTACTTTGAGGGCAAGGAGTGTCAAAGCATGGAGCGGGAAGAGGACTGTGAGGTCAGAAGTCCTGCTCCAAAAGCCCCAGGGGAAAACATGAGTAGGTTGCAGGCCATAGAGGACCTTAAGAAGGACTTTAAAAATCAAATGAGAGAAGTGGAAGAAAAATTGGAATTAGAAATGATAAGGATGCAGGAAAAGTATGAAATGAGGGTCAACAGCCTGACTGAGGAAAACAACACCTTAAAAAATAGACTAACTCAAATGGCAAAGGAGGCCCAAAAGGGCAATGAGGAGAAGAATGCCTTAAAAAGTCGAATTTGCCAGATGGAAAAAGAATCTCAAAACCTCACTGAGGAGATTCATTCCTTCAGAGTTAGACTGGAGCAAATGGAAGCTAATGACTTTATGAGAAATCACGATGCTGTTAAGCAGAAGCAAACAAATGAAAGATTAGAAGGCAATGTGAAATATCTCATGGGAAAAACCACTGACCTGGAAAATAGATCCAGGAGAGACAATTTAAAAATTGTTCGACTACCCGAAAGCCATGATCAAAGAAAGAACCTAGAAATCCCCCTTCAAGAAATTCTCAAGGAAAATTGCCCTTATGTTTTAGATCCAGAGGGCAAAATGTGAGGTTGAAAGAATCCACCAATCTCCTCCTGAAAAAGATCCCAAAAAGAAAACTCCCAGGAATATTATAGCCA